>JAQGBR010000742.1:0-11222 GCA_034698525.1 Achipteria nitens | reverse complement strand
GTTAAAATTTAATTTTGGTTTTATATCAAAATTATTTAATTTCGTTAAAATCTATGCAAAAATAGTTATAATTTTCATTTAAACTTACATTAACTGAATTTTTGTATTAAAAAAATTTTAATTTAATAAAATATCAAAAATAAATGAATTTTAAGATTTAATTTTAAAACATCAGTTTAAAAATGAAAAAAGTTCAGGTTTCACCATACTCATTCATAATTTAATCAATTTTTTATAGCTCTATAATTGCTATATATTTTTAGATTTATATTGATTGGACTAATATCAGGTCAATTAAAAGTAGCTATATATCTATGGTATAATATAGATAGCCACTTTTAATCTAATTCACTGCGAGAATCTAGGAAAATTATCAAGAACATATTGAAATATTTTTATAAAATATTAGATTAGTTGAAAATTGTCAAATCCTTGGAGCCTCTTCCTCTTCCAATTAATAAAATATTCTGAAATTCTAACTACTTATCACTTTAAATAAAAACTAAAAATGAATATTAATTATTTCTATAATTCAGACTTATATAATCTATGACTAATTAGAATGTAGTTTTAATAGATATTTTGGGGCATATTTTTATTGACTGTAATGTAGTTTTTGGATAAGTGTTAGCGTTTTTGAGTGAAACTATTTTATGAGTCATTCATTGATTGCGTAATTGATTTGTTTGACAATCGATTTGTGTTTTTATTTTGAATAAAAACAAAAATAAATTTAATTTAATGTAATTCTAGTCATACTTTCATTTATTTATGTCTTCAATCAATTTATTTTGAATTCAATTATTTATATTAATTGTGTTATTAATCGGACATTAATTTAGTGATAATTTGATTACCAAAAAATGGATTTTTTCAGACATAATTTTGATAAGTTCATGTCATCATGGTCAGATAGTCCCCAGGATAACATCACATGTAATATATTAGTTGTCAGAAACCAGAGTCAGATCGTTGTCATACAAAGAGGTTGGGAAGGAATACCTGAAAGTATTGTTCTTAATCTCACCGTTTGTTTGGTAAGTCTTATGGCATTGGAATCACTGCTAAAGAAGTCTTCATTTTAATGAGATATCAATTAATTGATTCGATTTATTGATTCAGATATTTATTGTGATATTTATGATAACCCGACAGTTGGCCAGAAGTCGACAGAAAAAACAAAACAAATCCTCAGATAAAGAGTAAGAAATTATAATTTGATTCAATAAATGACTGATTTATTGATTTCAGTGAGAGTTGGCTTCAATTTATTTATGGCGACCCAACAAATGATACGATTAGTGGCACCAAATCTGGTAAAACAATGGCTCCGATTGGATATCATTCCCACCCTTTAAATGACGCAAATTTAATATTTGCGCCAAATTTGCCACAAAATTCTTCGTCAATCAATCAAATTAATGGCTCACACAATGAGATAATGGATAACTCCAATAGAGATGACGTCTCTAATGACACGATTCAAATAGGGTTTAATCAGAGGGGTTCGCACCAAAATTTGGTGGAATTAGAAAGTGAACGACCCTTTAATGGAACCGCAAATCTTAACAATAACTCTTCGGATAATTCGTTGATCCAAACGGTTATTTCGCGGGTATTTCTCATTAATCCTAACATTTATTTAAAATAAATTTAATTAAATATTTATTTTGAAAGTCGAGTGAATCCCTTCGAAAGTATAGTCATTGGGTTCTCGACTTTCTCTCCATTAAAGACGAACACATCTTAAGAATGAAAGGCAGAGACGCGTATCAATACTTAATATTTCAAAGATATGTCATCTATTTTCTGGTTTTACTCAGTTTTATCTGCATTGTTATCGTATTACCGGTTAATATTCAGGGAAATTTTGGTTAGAATTGTTTCCATTTATTTATTTGTTTAATAGATTTAATTAAATATTTCAGAGGGAGAGACAAAAGCTTTCGGCAGAACAACAATCAGTAATTTAGACAAAACATCGAATTTGTTTTGGATTCACGCCGTCCTCTCAGCCATTATTATTCCTATTGTATAAGAATTATACGATTTTAACAAATTTTAATAATAATATTACTTTTAGGGGGTATTTATGATGAATCACTTCTCAAAAGTAATCAAATCAGATGAGGAACACATTACCAGAAGAACTCTTTTAATAAGAAGAATACCTAAACTAATCACAAAAGAGATTCTATTACACTATTTTGAACAGACATTCCCCGACTGTCGTATATCTGGTACTCAATTGGTTTATGATTTCGAAGAATTAGAAGAACTCGAACTCGAATACCAAAATGTAGTGAACGCTAAGAAGTATTGCGAAGAACATAACCGACAACACAACGATAAGATAACGATAAGACCCTATTGTTTGGGACAATTGGGGTGTTGCTGTTTCTGTTGCTGTCACTCTACCGATGGTTTGGAGTATTACACTAAAAGTAACGATAAAATCACTTCTGATATAAAGGAATCTTTGAGTAAAACATTTTCGAATCCTACCGGTTCTCTATTCATCACTTTTGAGACTGAAAAACATGCGATGGAGTGAGTGCTCAGTCTTTTAATTTATCAAACATTTGATTAAAACATAATTTTTTATAGAATTTACAAATACCTGAAACAGAAACAAAACACTTGTCTCTGTTGTCACTGTATTTTCAGAGGAATAGATTGGATGACAAGTCTTTTCTATCAAAGAGATATCGATTCGTTTGAGTCGTTAGAGTTGAGTCGATGGCAGGTCTCATACGCTCCATATCCCGATGACATCAATTGGAAAGATCTTAGAACTGATTACAAATGGATTTGGATTCGAAAAATAATTATTTATTTGTTATTATTCGTAATTTTCTTCTTTTTGTCGACGCCTTCAATACTTCTAAAAGTAATGGAATTCATTGCAAATCAAGAATCCATAAAAGAAGGAAAGGATTCGATCGTATGTTTTATACCAAATATTATGAAAATATTTAAATAAAAAAATTTATGCAGAGCTCGACGTGGACTGAATTCTTAAGTCCTTTGCTTCTGATGTTAATGACAATAGTTTTGCCGATTATAGTGACCTTCTTTTGTGAGCGCTTGCCTTTTAAGACT
Organism: Achipteria nitens; assembly: GCA_034698525.1. Taxonomy (NCBI): domain Eukaryota; kingdom Metazoa; phylum Arthropoda; class Arachnida; order Sarcoptiformes; family Achipteriidae; genus Achipteria; species Achipteria nitens. The sequence continues at coordinate 8,120 of JAQGBR010000742.1, read as the reverse complement.
ATAAGCGCTTTAAATCATGCGGTTATGTGGAAAGTCTATATATTCCTTCTAATGATGGTTATTATCCTCCCGTCCGCCGGTTTTCTCAGGTTTTTATTCAATTATTTTAATTAATTTAAACTAACGTTAAGTTCGTTTCAGTACTAATGCCTTATTAGAGAACTTCTTTTCGACGAATAATACAAAACGATTTCGATGGCAGTGTCTGTTCCCTGTAGACAACGGCGCCTTTTTTGTCAATTATGCACTTCAAGCGGCCTTTTTGGGGAATACAGTGGAAATCCTTCGATTACCCGAATTGTTTTTATATATTATTTATTATCTTTTGTCGCGTTCTTCTGCCGAATACAAAATGGCCAGAAGACAGGTTTCCTTTGACTTTCCATTTGGTGTCAGTTATCCTCGTTTTTTGTTGATATTTGCGATGGCTGTGACCTATAGTCTCGCCTGTCCTCTCATCGCTCCGTGCGGTAGGTTTTATCCCAGATATATAAGAGTTGATTTCAATTATCAAATTTAAATAATAGTTTTGCGAATATATTTGGAATATTTTTTTGCACAGCATTTGATGACTCCTCTGTTAATCTGAATTTTAATTATTTTTAGGTCTATTTTATATGATTTGTAAGCATATTGTGGACCGGTATAACATATACTACATCTATACGCCCACTAAAATCAATGGACGGATTCATTCAACGGCTGTCCTCTATGTTCACATCGCACTACTTATGATGCAGTTCCAAATGTTTACGTTTCTACTGATGCGAACTAAGAGTTCAAAAGTGACACTCTTTTCAATGTTTGTTCTGTTGATAGCAGTTCTTGTGTTCGCCGGTCACTGCTTTTTCCACTGGTTTTCAAATATTAATCATTTGACTTATAGTGTCAGTCCTTTTAATTATTATTTGTTTTGATTTTAATTTTTAATTAAGTATTTGTATTACAGGTGACCACAAAATTGAATAAAAGAACTAAAAAACGAGATTTCTGTGCCTGTGCTTACGCTCCACCAGTTTTTAATGATTTACTTACAGACGGTGTCGTATCTAAACAAGAATTGATACAAAAGACTTCAAACAATTCCTCCGATTCTTAAGTATTGATTTAATTAATTTATTTCATAAAAAAAGTTTATTTACAATCAATTTATTGTTAAAATCTTTAATTAATTTTTTGTTAATATCTCTAAAATTAAGTTCATTTTATCGTTAGATTTAATACAAAATTTTCCTCATTTTTCAAATGTTTAGTTCTGTTATATAAGTGTTTAGTATTTTAATGGTTTTATTGAATAAAAATATGTGTTTAGAAATACTTAATATTAAATCGATTTATTGATTTGCTGTAAAGTAACCACTTTTTTCGAAAGTTGTAATTCACTGAAATTCTTACCAATAATGGAAGGCCTGCTTTTTCTTTCACATTTAATTTCAAGACAAGGCACTGAATTTTGAGATGTCTGTCCTACTGATTGGTTGGGATCAACAATAGAAAAATGGTTCTCCAATTCTTCTATTTGTTGATTATCGCCAAAACCAGTGCTCAGATTCTCATATATAGTATTCTCTGAATCCTTTGAATGTCTTTTGAATTTTTCCAATAATTTGTTGTTAAGAAGAGTTCGCTTTCCATTTAAACGCATTAAAACCAATGAAATAATAATTATTGGAATCAAAATATAAACTATTATTTCGTAAATTTCTTTGAATCCAAATTTATTCAAATGACAGTCAGTTATATGTATTGTGAAATTTAGGGCCGGATTTGCGATTAAATCTCCGTTTGAAAAGATTATCGAATGAATGATCTCTTTATTAAAGGCCGGAATTTTATTATTTAGTCGACGAATAATTGTTATCTTTGCGCTACAATAGGGCACAGAATTGTTTGGTCTGTCCTCTCTGTCAAATATTTTTACCGAATCATCACTAATGAACTCAAAATAATTAAGAACTCCATTGAATATTAATTTATTGATGTAATAAGCAAGGTAAGCTCTTAAATTTTTATAATATTCTTCGTCAATACATTTGTGTCGTAGGCATACGTGAAGTCCCTGTTCTCGAACTTCTCTTGAAATAGTTTTCTTATGGATATCCCTTTCAATAGTATTATTTTGTGGCCACCAATAGATTTGAAGTGATTTTCCTGTTTTAGTTGAGGCGTGAGTTATAATCTGAATGAATGCTTGGGTGGAATTGAAATAAATTGATTTAATCTTTCGATTATTTATATTCGTTATAATCAATGAATTCGATGTATAACTATATTTTGGACGTCTATCAGAACCAATGATTAAATAATCTCCAAAATCAATATCTAAATCAAAATGAGTTATATCTATAATAATTCCGGACTTATTTTCAGTTCTTTCGAGAATAAATGTGTGAACAGAATTTGGCTTATATTCAAAGATCAAACTGTTATCGTAGTGATTGTCGGCATCGATATATTCTTGAGTGCAATTGAACTGTAATTCAGTGTATTTTAACTGAAGTCTAAAAACAGGATTAATGACGTCTTCGATGATATTATTTTGTTTTTCAATCTTTGAATATCTAGACTCTAATGTAACGCCACTTAATTTGATGGATACTTTTATCAATTTATCATTGAATGCAATGCTTTTATTCATAGAATTATTGAGAAAAATATATGACAATTGATTGTATGAATCATTTATAGATAAACTGCCAAAAGTGTTGAATTCGAGGTTTTCTATTAGTATTTGATTGAAACTCTTAGAATTTGTTTGGTTTATATAAAATTCAATTTCCTTTTAAGGCAATAATTTTATAATTAATAATAAGTTTTTCTCTAAAATTCAATGAATACTCACTTCAGTTGGATTTGTATTAATCGCATCACAAATAATACAAATATTATCCGAACCATTCAATTGAAAATTATTGCCTAAAATAATGTCCTGATTATTACAATTTTTAAAACATGATTGGGTAAAGTTTATATTAAAGTTGAATCCCATCAGAATTATTGAAAATAAAATTAACATATTATTCATTTCGATTAGAAATTAGTCAGTATTTAAGTTTAAACATTAATTTTATATTCATTTTAAGGCATTTTTTTATGTTATTTGTTTTGTTATTATATGTGAGTTCATATTTTCTTAAGGAACACAAAATAATCTAATCTTAAATGCAATTAAAATTTGACAATAAAACATAAAATGAACAAGGTCTACTTTTTCGTGTGTTTTTAAAAGAGAGTTCAAAAGAATTTATATTTAAATTTATGGTCAAAATGTTTACGATTTTATTAAGAAAAAGTGAATCTATTTTATTAATGTTATTATTAATAACTTATTAATAACCGAATGTTATATTAGAGTCAAAATTATTAATTATTTTATATAATTGATTACTAAATTCTCAAAAACCAAGGATTAAAGACTAAGGAACTTTAAAAGTATGTAAGGGTTTATTATCAAACACTTCATTGAGTACTTTATGAGAAATTGTTTGCACTCAATCTTTTAAGTAAATTTACATGCTAAATCAATTCTTTATTCTTTTGTTTTAATTCTAAAATAATATTTAATTATTATTTATTAATTTTATTTGATTTACTTTAAACTAATTATTTATAATTTTTGTGTTAAATATTATTTCAAATTTTTATTTTCATATTAAATAAAGTATTGCTTTCGAAGAATATCTTATCTCTAGAGTACAACAAGAAGTATATAACAAATAAGAAATATATTTATCAATGAATATTAATTCAAGAATATTATATCAGATTATTTATTCATTCAAATTTATTCATAACATTATTCACTAACAAATAGATTCAATAATTTAAAAATGATGAGCTTGGTTAAATCTAAACAAACCCTTAAACAAACATAAAATGTTTGTTTTTATTGTATTTTATACTATAAATTAAAGATTTGTATTAAACTATAAAACAAATGAATAATTCTTATAAAAAAAAGATTACATTTAAAGGTCAGAATTGATATAAATATCAAAGAATTATACGAAACGATGTCTAACCTTCTAAATACCGCTATATTTTGATCGATCAAATCAAAAGAGATTAGTTCCAGGATTTCAAACTTATATTTAAATATAAGTACTTTTGTTTCTTATATTCATTTCATCGATCATTCATTGGATTAATAGTTGAAAATTCTTTACAAAAATGTTTAAAAATTTATTAGTTTTGTGTTTAACACTAATTAGTTTCTCACAAATTAATTGTGTTTTGAACCCAAAAGTTGTCTGTTATTATGAAAATTGGTGTAAGTATTGAATTGAAAATTTGAACCAATTTTTTCATTTAATTAATTGAACGCTCAGTTGTCTGGGGGTCACATTCATTTGTCCCACACTATCATTTGTCCCACACTATCATTTGTCCCACGCTATCATTTGTCCCACGCTATCATTTGTCCCACACTATCATTTGTCCCACACTATCCTTTGTCCCACACTATCATTTGTCCCACACTATCATTTGTCCCACCCTATCATTTCTCCCACCATATCATTTTTCCCACCATATCATTTCTCCCACCATATCAATTCACCCACTATTGAATAACTAAAAATCGACTATGAATTTTTCTATTCTGTAAAAAGTTTGTTGAACAGCCACATCTGGAAAATTTTTTGGATCGTAGTTTATTAAGTTATATTCAAAATTTATGAGTAAATGTAAGATTTCCAAAGGTCATAATCACAGCTCAAAACATAACAGCTAAGTCTTGAGTCAAAAATACATGAGAAGAAGTTAGTTAGAATTAAGTCCCGCAAACAATCTCATAGAAACCCATTGTATAAAATCCTGTTTAACTGAACACCTCTCTACTCTGAAATGAATACAATTTATTAAAAATATGATTGAATTTTATATGAAATAAAATCTCAAAACTGAACAAAATTTGAGCTCTAATTAGATTTAAATATTAAAATAAGTGTAAGTGTATTAAATATTTTTTAAAATGTAACATGAACAAATTGTTTAAAAAATGTAGATGTGATTTATTGTTCAATACAACCACATTGAATACCAATAAAAAACTCATGACACAAATCATCTCAAATTATGAAATATATTTCATAAATTATATAAAAAGGAATTTCAGAAACATATGAGAATTGTATGAAATTGATTTAAATTTCAAGAGATTTTTGTATTAAGAATTTGATTTTAGCCAAAATGAGTTAATGTCCACCAAAAGTCAAATCCATTTCATCCATTTCTCAAATAATTCCCAAAAATGAAATATTCAACCAATTTTAATGATCTTGGTAGCATATTAAAATATAAATTTTATACTTTCAAAAAAATTAGGGGCATTTTTCAGCTGTTCGAATTCTGACTTGAGACATAGAATAGATATAAATCTTCGCGTATGTCAAATTTTCAATAAAAAATATTTCGTATAATGTCTTTTCATAAACCGTTAGCCGTTTAAAAAGATCTTGAGCGGTTTTTGAGATATTCAAAATATTCATGGTTCCATTTTATTTGAAACCTAATTAATTAAAGCTTGACATATCCTCTTTCAATCTCAAATAAACGTCTAAAACATAGCTAATATGGTTTGAACTGTGACTATGACCTTTGGAAATCTTACATTTACTCATAAATTTTGGAATATAACTTAATAAAATATGATCCTAAAATATTTTCCCGATGTGGCTGTTTAATATACTTTTTACAGAATAGAAAAATTCATAGACGATTTTTAGTTATTCAATAGTGGGTGAATTGATATGGTGGGAGAGATGATAGGGTGGGAGAAATGATATGGTGGGAGAAATGATAGGGTGGGAGAAATGATATGGTGGGAGAAATAATAGTGTGGGACAAATAATAGTGTGGGACAAACGATAGTGTGGGACAAATGATAGTGTGGGACAAATGATAGTGTGGGACAAATGATAGTGTGGGACAAATGATAGTGTGGGACAAATGATAGTTTGGGACAAATGATAGTGTGGGACAAATGAACGCGACCGGTTGTCTGGAGAGCAGGAGATGGCAAAATGACTGTCGAAGATGTCGGTATGTATTAGTATGAGTTTACAATTGAATAAATTGTTAGTAAATTTTGAATATTTTTGTCTTAATAGACAGTTCTCTTTGCACTCATATCGTATACGCATATATGGGGGTCACACCCGATAATGAGATCAAAATTCCGGACGAATACCTAATGATTGACAGAAGTATTTAAAAAATAACTAAAATCAGAGAATTTTTTATTTTTTATAAAATTGAGCGATAATTTGAAAAATATTTTAATTGTTTTTAATGTTTCAGGGGATTTGACCAAGTTTACAGAAAATAAGGGTCACTCAAAAGCTCTGGTAGCTATTGGTGGGTTGGGACTATCGGATAACATTGATGGAATGGCGGAGACAGCGTCCGGGAGAAATCATTTCGTTGATGCTGTGCTCACATTCATCAATAGATTTAGTTTCGATGACATATCATTTGATTGGTCCGCAAATGGGTTAAATGACTTCAATAACTTTGTTTTACTTTTGGAAAGATTTCGCACAGTATTCGATGGAAAGTATACGATTGGTATTACAGTTGCCTCTCATCCCTCCATTGATTTTAAAGCATCAAAAGTCGATAAGTGAGTCATTAAATGATAATTTTTGAAAAAAAGATTCATTAAAAGTGTTTTATTAATAGATTTGTAGATTTCATAAGTGTTCAAACTTTTGAATTGCATGTTCCCTGGGAAAGGGCGGTAGGACATCAGGCTCCATTAAATTGGCAGGTTAACTCTCAATTGATTTAGTAGATGATTGCCTTTAATGATAAATAAATTTTGTCTTAGATTTCAATATTAAGAGAATTTGAAAGGGCCGGCGCCACACCTCACAAACTTTTAGTCAGTTTACTGGACATACATTTTATAATGTTTTTTAAGAGTTATATTAAAAAATTTATAGATGACAATACCATTATTCGGACGCACATGGCTTCTCGCAGACAAACAACATACCGAGCCAGGAGCAATGGCCACTGGTCCAGGCCAACAGGGTCCATGGAGTCTGGCGGCTGGAAAACTTGGCTTTAATGAGGTTTAGATAAATTTTTAGGACAAATCAATTGAATTGTTTTACAAACAATTTTTGTATGATTTAAAGATCTGCACACAAATAGTAAAGAATCCCAATTCATGGCAATTGAAAGAAGACGACAAAGAGGATGGGGCCGCATATGCTATTCACGAAAGGACATGGGTTACTTTTGAAACGACAACCACTGCCAAAAATAAGGCACATAATGTTACCACTGAAGGCTATGGGGGTGTTGTCGTCCAGGCGTTGGCCAATGAAGACTACAGAGGATTATGTGGTAGAAAATATCCGCTCCTCCACGCTATCAATGAGGGACTCAATAAAGAGGATATCAAAGGGCGCACTCAAATACCCGCCACCTCAACAACAGAGAAATATACGAAGATTACAACAGTAGGTGCAAAGGTCTGCCATAATGTTGGATACGTGAGAGACCCTAAAGAATGTAGTATTTACCACAAGTGCACAGAATTCTTCCCCGGAGTTTTCGGCGACGAACTAATGAACTGTCCTAAAGATGAGGCCTTTGATTTGAAGGAAGAGAAATGCAAAGACAAAAGTCAAGTGGAAGGGTGTCATTAATTTGAACCTATTTTACAACAAATCTAATGCTAAAGTTATCTTATTTTTAGAATAATTGGTTCCATTAAAATCTGATTTAAAATAATCTCTTATGCCTTGGACATTTGGTCTAGGGCTATACTCTATCTGTTACTCAATCTGTTACTCAATCTGTACTCAATCTGTTACTCAATCTGTTCTCAATCTGTACTCAATATGTTCTCAATCTGTTCTCAATCTGTACTTAATATATTCTCAATCTGTTCTCAATCTGTACTTAATATATTCTCAATCTGTACTAGTCAAATTATTATTATGAAATAAATTTTAATTTTTAAAAAATAAAAAATGAGAATAATTTTTGTGATAAATATCTTAATTTATTTTTCATTATTAGATAGGTACCATATTGGTATTCCAAAAATTAAAAAACACAACAAATAGCATTACAGTTAAACATATTTATTAAGAACAAACTTTTAA
>JAQGBR010000741.1:0-11226 GCA_034698525.1 Achipteria nitens | reverse complement strand
TGAAGAATATAAATGATAAGCAAGATATTGAATTTTTTGTAATGCAAAATTAAACATAAATAATGGCTGTTTTCGATGAAAAAAAGATTGGGTTGAAAACAAATCCAAAATAATTTTTCTGGTCATTCAAAAACAACTTATCAAAAAACGAAAAGACTTTTGCAACAACATAATAAATAGTTTTAATGTGAATAATCAGAATAAAATATTTTATTATTTTTATAACTTGTAATTTGAATAACAATTATTGATTTAAAAGAAATATATTTAAACGATTGAATCACTTTATGTTACATTAGTTCTGAAAAAGTATTTAAGTCGAGACTCAATCAGTTGATCATCACTTCGAGTAATTAATTCACTTCTGTTGTGACAAAATGTTTATAAAAATATTTTTTCTGATCATTTGTTTCAATAGTTTGAATAAAATCGTATTGAGTGGATTGATTTGTCCAGATTATCCACCATGTCCAAATTATCCCCAGGTATAAAACTTATAAATGAATAGAATTAAGTGAATTTTTATTGCAATGCTTTCTTCAGTGCCCCACCTGTCCAGGCCATTCAATTCCATTATTTATGCCGCAGCCGCCACAGCCAACACCAATACCCCCAATGATTTCGGGCACAGCTTTGGGGATATCAGTATTCGTGGGAAGCATTGGAATAATTAGTTTAATCGGTTTTTTGGTATTTCAAACGATTTCAAAGTGAACTGAAAGAACTTAAAAAAGCAAAACAGGAATCCAATAATAATCAGATAATAGTGTGTCCCCCGAATGTTAACCAAAGCTCATTGGCTAAAATGATGCGCTTCTGGCGCCGCTCACAACCGAGAGATACCAATTTGGCTCTGAATCCTCTCAACACTATGACAGCTGATATCAATCCGATGAATGCTCTGACAGTCTTGAATCCGATGGTAAATGACATCAATCAGATGAGAACAATGGTCACAATTAATGCCATGACTACTATGCAGATGAGACCACTGAATGCATTGGACGCCTTAGAAATGTTAGAAATTTAATTTATCTCAAATCGTTTCGATAACTCTTATTATAAATTAAATATTCCTTTAAATTATTTGTAATCAATAACTAATCATTTATTGAAGTATTGAACAGAAAATAATAGATTAAAACCAGTATTTCTGTAATTAATTTATTGTTTTATTAAATGTTTTGAAATAATAAAAATTTACAAAATTTTAACACAAATGTAATACAAAATACAATAAAATTATATTAAAAATTGAATAATAAATTTGGTTTTGTTTTAACACTTGGTTTTCACTAAATTTTCGGTTGAATTCCAGTACTTTTTAATCGTACTCTCAATCCAATCGATATAAGCAGATGTCTTGACGTAAAAAACTGGTGCAGATATAAAACACTGCGTTTTCTGTGTGAAAATGTCTGAAATATCTGGAAGTGTTTCCTCACCAAATGATGCGACTCCAATTTGATACCACTTTTCATTGATTTTTTGAAAGGCAGGGCCTCCGGAATCGCCCTTTTATTAAATTTGTTCATACATTAGATAAAAATATGTTTAAAAATAAACAATTAATAAATAATAGAATTAATTACATGACAAGCGGTGGATGTCATTGATCTAAGACATAGTCTGTCTCCTGTAAGGGTAAGGCTGGTTGTGCCCAATTTACGAAAAAAGATGTACGCCCGACAAAACTCTTCGGAATGCAATTCCATTTTAGTCTTTTGAAGGAACAATGACTGCTCCGCCTTCTTCTCCTTTGTATAGTTGGCTGTTCCCCATCCCAACACAAAAATGTCTTTGTTTTCAATCGGTTCAGAGTTTTTTGGGGGCAAACAAATGGTTTGAATCCTATCATTGGTTTCGATGGGTTTCGTTAATCTAATCAAAGCGATGTCGTAGTCACCCATTTCTGTTCGGGCGTAACACTCAGAAGTGATTCTCTGATTGATCCCAAACAGTGTGTGACTTCGGGTGTCATTTCTAATGTCAGTCGTTCCCAAAAGAAGAGAAAAATTTTGTCTTTCCCTGTTTAGCAAACAGTGAGCGGCTGTCAAAGCATACCCTTTACTAATAAGTGTAGCGCCACACCAGTTATGATCTATGCCCTCTGTATAGATTGAAGCCATAAAAGGAAAGTTCTCAGCATTTTGTCCACCGATGATAAACTGGGTCTTAGTCTTTGGATCGTTACCACAATCAGGGTATTCCGGTATTTCATACGAACTGTACTCTCGATTTTCATACGAATAATAGACTAAAATTGAAAATAAATTCTCATTTAATGAATCATTTAATTAATTAATTGAAATAATTGACCACAAAATAGGAGAATAAGAGCTTTTGAAGACATCTTTGAAGTTCTGACGAATTATTTTTACGAATACTTTACTTCTATTTTGAGTTTTATTTCAAAATTTGTTATTTTATTGAAATTCACGCGAAATGTATTCAAATTGTATTCAAATAAAAGTTTAACCAACGATTAGCCGCGCGCTAACAATAGTGTGCTTTAGACACAATCCAATCAGATCTCATATAATCAAAAATTCGACCTTAAAAGGCACTGACCACTGGTGACCACTGACCAGTTAACTCATTGAAGACTGAAATTTATTTTTAATTAATAATTAGTAAATTAGATTTAATTCAAAGAAATTTGATTAATGAATGGCTAATAAAATGAGTTCTAATGAATCAGAAAATAGTAAAAACCAAAACAAATCTATTGACAACTCATCCAAGAAATGGGGTTTAATTAAAATCCCAAATATTTTTCGACCGAAGAAAGAGAACAAAGAAAAAGAGTTGACTCCAAAGGAAGTATCAGAAGATCGGAGAATATTCAAAGAAGACATGAGAACCAAAGAGAATATGAACGACAGGTTTCACGACTTACCTAAAGAGGAACCAAAACTTAGAAAAGTTTTGTCTTTGGATAACATCTTTGAACTCAACTTTGAAAACAAAGAAAAATCACCGGAAGAAGAATCGACTTCTCCTAAAGAGGTTGTGTTCAAAGAGAAAAAGTCTAAAAAAAGATATGAATTCCGATCTATTGATACTCTGATGAGACAAATCGGAACTAAATTTAATTCAAAATAAGATTTGTTTGCAGTCAATAATTGTCTTCAGTTTTAGTCGAATATAAAATTAATTCGATTTAATGACAAAAATTATTAATTCAATAAAAAATGATTTTAAATAACAAGCCATCAAACCATATTCCATATTCCACTGCAGAGGCAGCACAGCATATTTGAAAATACCTCAAATCGTTAAAAATTAATGGGATTTTGTTTAATTGTTTAATCAATTAAATGTCTGATTTGACTTTAACTCAATTCAGTTTAAAATATCATATTCTAATCCATACAACGAATAGAGTTGTCTTAATAATAGTTTTTTATCCCTTTCCGGCAAAAACGCCGCTTTCATTGCATTGAAATTCTAATCAAATTATAAATAAATCATTTAATTAAAGGCTTATATTTTTTGTTAATATATTTACGGCTCGAGTGATATGCATCTCATTTAACCCCAATTGTCTGCAGTACTCATATTCTTCTTCGAGGGTAACGCCAGTCACTGTCGGGTCGTCTTTACTGATCGAAAAGTTAGCGCCGTCTTCAGCGAAGGCAACGATTGGATTCTTTTTGTCGGGAGTAATAGAACCCGTGAAGTAACTCGAATACGGACACACCTCAAAGTGTACATTACTGGACAGACAGCGCTGATACACATCGTCATCGAATATTACATTATATCCGTGACCTATCCTTTCAGAGCACATCTCATCCAAAGCAAATACAACATTAGCTGCGGGTCCGGCCTCTCCTGCATGACATGTCCGATGGAGACCCATATCTTTAGCTGCAGTAAAGGCCATCACTTCATTAAGAGTGAAGCTATGAGTTGATGAGGGGTTCATATCTTCCTGACCCGCAATATCTATGCCAACAACACCTTTATCTCTAAATTGTTGAGACAATTGTAATACTTCTTCACTCCATTCTTAAAAATAATTACAAATCATTAATGAAATTCAATACAATTTTTCCTATCAAATACCTGGATATCCACAAACACAGGACAGAATAAGAGTTGATTTGACTCCAAAGTCTTTTTCTCCTCTTTTCAATCCTCTTAACACACTTTCGACCACTTGTTTAGGAGAACAGGCATTTGGATCAGACATCGAAACTATTGGAGTGTTGTCTCTCTTTTTAACAGTATTTGAGTTCAAATGAGGAGAAGTTCTTAATTCAAAGTAAAGTACACCGTCTTTAGCCTCGTCTTCACATATTTCATAGACACACCGTTCCAAAGCATAGGAATCGCCACTAATTATATTAAAAATCTTAAATATCTATTTGAAAAGTATTATTGATGATCCAGGCACAAAAGTCGGTCTTAATATAAAGTAAGTCCATAGAAAAATCATTGCCATACACTCCAACCTCTATATGTGAACTCAATCGGGACACCAATATTCGGGTTATATTTAAAGGTTTTCACATTTAAAGGTGTATTTTCTATGGAAAGGGTTCTAATCTTAGATATTTTTGGTTCACATTAGAGAGGGTTTTCACATTTAGAGGACATCATATTTGGAGGTTAGAGTGTACCGACTTTTGTGCTTGCACCATCACTGGATGACTGACACAATGATCTTTCCGTAATGGGACAGAATATTCAAAAAGTCAATTAGTTTTCCCGGTTTTTTGATTATACAAAAGTCAATCAATTCATTGAAAGTTCCGTTTGGCGTCAGTTTAATGCCTCGAATATATACAACATTTATATTGAAATTAAAACTTTAATCAATTTTATTAAACAATCGATTAATACCTTTTTTGTGACACAACTCCCAAACTGTGGACAATCGTATAGAACCGCCCAAATGAAGGTGTAATTCAACCTAATGTGAAAGTTCATATAAAAATATATCTTGATCACTCAATATTGACAAATGAACATCACTCTTTAATTTGTCAAGGTTTAAAATTCAAACATAAAGCTTTTCAATTAAAGTTCAACATTAAACTATTTCAATTAATCTATTTGATTTAATCTAGCAATTCCTAGATAATCATTAGTAATGTAATAATTTATTACTAATAAACAATGGTATAAAAATAATGTACTCTGGTCTATATTTTTATTGATAACTAAGGCCATTTATTAACCATGCTCATTTATGGTATAGTTTATATTGAATTAGATGTGCAAAAGTTAAATGTTTTAAACAATTTTATTGCAAACAATTAGAATCGAAAGAATATTTTGAATTACTCTGGATTTGGGAACTTTATTCAAATCAATGACTCTTCGAGATAATGACATTCTTATAATATGAGGTCGCTTATCAAGGACAAAGTTTAAAGTTTAGTGAAAGTAAATGAAAGTCAATTTATAAACTGATCACTAATTTTAAAAAGCATTGACACTAAAAGTCTAAAAATATATTAAACTGACACTGAATTTGGGTTAAAAAAGTTTCCTTTGATTAATAATATATTATTTGTATTTAAAAATTATGTGACAAATAGATTGAAAAAACATTTCACTAAACTTACAAACACTTCATTATTGCAATCAAAACCCATAAACAAAACTCCAAAACTTCTAAAATAAAGTAACGTTTTATTTGAAAAGAAATTTCTTTATTGTAAACACAACCAAACGATTGGTTTCGCAATAAATAGTTTGCAGTCATTCTTAGCAATCATTCACTAAATTTTAGTTTTAATTTTGTTAAACATTTTATACTAAAGTTATTTCAATTAAAATTAATTTTTGATTTTCAATTGAATTTTAATTAAATAGATTTGAGGTAAGAATTGAATTGCGAGACAAAAGACAAATAATTTGTTTATAATAAGTATTATTTCATAACAATTGCGTCACTCTTTTAATTCATTCATTTTGTTATCCTCTGAAGGAATGGTTAATAAAAAGGGTTAGTCTTTTGATTTGATATTTTGTCGATTTTTAGGTTTAATTTGTTTATTAGACTGTCTTTCGTTTGATTTATGTGTTTATAAAATAAAATAATTTGAATCCCAATTGAATTGATGTGAAAAACAGGTCGAAAACGGAATAGCGATCTATCGATTGAAGAAATGTCACAAAACGACGATTTCATGGATAGACTCAACTCAACCATAACTTCCATTTATGCCGAACAGAAGTCTAAGATGTCTCAGGAAGAGTATGTCGAGTCCTATAGGTATGACCACTAATAACCCTTTTTAACAAATTTTTATCTCAAATCGATTTCCGTTTTCTATTAAATTTGTATTACATTTCAAAAGACAATCAAATTTTAATTAATTGATTGATATCTTAAATAAAGTGATTCTTCTGAATATCAAATAAACAAATTGTAAACTAATTGAAGCAAAAATTAATCGAAATTCAAATTATTTTTCATTTTAAGTCTTATCTACAATAAGTGTACGAATAGTCGTAACGATAAGAGTAATGGCGTTAATATTAAAGAAGTTATCTATAAAGTGGTCCAAAACTTCTTTAAGAAACACATCGAAGGATTGCGTGAAGTATATAATTATCACTTTTTAGTAGTTTTTAATAAACTATTACTTATATAGAGATGTAATTCATATCCGGACGAGGAGTCACTTCTCAACTTTTATACCAAACAATGGGAAGAATATAAGTTCTCGAGTCGTGTCTTAAACGGTGTCTGCAATTATATTAATCGCTATTATTGTCAGTCAAATGAGCGAAATATCCCTGAATTGCATATCGTATGTGTTTATTATTTTTGTTTATTTCAAATGATTTTAAAAACAATTTAATGAATAGTTGGCGAAACTGGAGTGGAGGAACAGTCTTCTCCATGAATTTGGCAGAAAAGTATCCAAATGTGTGCTTAATCTGATTGAAAAGGACAGGGATGGAGAGACTATTAATACCAGTCTTGTTAGTGGAGTCGTCGATTGTTTTGGTTTGTTTTAAATAAAACAATAGATTGTATCGGAGTTTGGGTTAAATATTGTTTTGAATTTCAGTTGAATTAAGTCATGTCGGGAGAGATGTAGACGAAGACACCGCCCGAGTGTTTGAAGAGTCGTTTCAGACACCGTTTATAGAACAGACCCAACAATACTATATGAAAGAAAGTGTATTATTCCTCGAAAACAATTCTTTCGCTGATTATATGAATCGCTGTACGACTCGACTCGAAGAGGAAAGAAATCGAGTGAATCGGTATCTCAACACCTCTTTATTGGAACCACTGATCGCTACCGTTGAGGACGCGCTTATTGTCAAACAAATCGATAGATTTATTTCTGAATTCAAGAATTTATTAATCGGTGATAATATTAACCGTAAGTCTAATCTATTTTTCCAAAAAATATATTAATTATTTGTTTGTCATAAGAATTGGCGACACTCTATAGACTTGTCATTAGAATTGATTCAGCGATCACTCAATTATGTGAATATTTTCGTCAACACATCCAAAAGGAAGGAAAGGAGGCTATCGATGCCATTGCTCTCAGAGCCTTAGACGATCCCCAGCTGTTTGTGGACACCATTTGGAATGTTTATTATAAATATAAACATTTATTGGAAGTATCGCTTCAATCGGATCCCGCATTCTTTAAATCTCTGGATTCGGTCTGTTTTTCAAAATTTTATTTCATTTCTTTATTTAAACAAAAATTTGTTTCAATCAAAGGCTTCAATGGATTTCGTTAACGATAACAAAGTGACAGAAATAGCCGTACCCTTGAAGTCAAAGAAATCGCCCGAACTTTTGGCCAAATATTGTGATCTTCTTATGAAGAATAAGGAGAAGAAATTGGATTCTTCAGAATTAGAGAAACTCTTATCACAAGCGGTGACGATATTCCGATTCATTAACGATAAGGACGTGTTTAATAACTTTTATCTGAAACTATTGACTCAACGTTTACTCCAAGATATGTCTGATAGTAATGACGCCGAGGCCTCCTTTCTCAGCAAATTGAAGGTATTTCTCAGTTCTCTATTCAAATACTTAATACATTTGTTTACCGATTATTAGGAGACGTGTGGTGTGGAGTATACCTCTAAACTTCAGCAGATATTTCAAGACGTGGAGACCAGTAAAGAACTAAACCTAATATTCAAAACTGCAGTCCCTCTGCCGGGTATTTAATCAATAATTTAAAATCTATTAAAACTACATTTCCTCAAATAATATTCAAAATAATATATTTTTCAGTTGAATTCTCTGTGAAAGTGTTGAGAGCGAGTGCTTCTCCTTTTGGAAACATTAACTGTCAGTTCATTATTCCAAAAGAGGTATTGATTTGATATTTGATCTCAAAATTTTCAAATAACTTATAAAAATTGACTTAAAATTGTTTTCAGTTGGAGTCGAGTATAAGTAGTTATACTTCGTTTTATATCAGTAGACATCAGGGAAGGAAACTAAGCTGGGTCTTCCCTAAATCTAAAGGAGAGGTTCAATACCGCTGTAATAATAAGACCTATACTTTCACTGTAAGATATTCTCATTAATGATTTGTTATTAATGTTTATGGACTTAACTCTTGTTTTAAAGGCCAGTATTTTTCAAATATCAATAATGCTGTTGTATAACACTCCCGATGAGCTGTCATTCAATTATATTCAGGAACACACAGAAATTAAACCCGAAATACTCACTCAGATTCTGAATCTTTTACTTAAAGTTAAGATTCTTCTGACCGATGATTCCGAGTGGAAGACATCACAAAAATTAACAAATGATTCGATTTTGAAATTAAATCTAAATTATAACAACAAAAGGGTTAGAATAAATATTAACGCTCCGATTAAGTCTGAGGCCAAAGAAGATGACGAGAGAACACACAAACAGATCGATGAGTCGCGTAAATATGTTATTGAGGTTTGAATTAAATTATAATTAAAACAATTATTGTTTTATTTTTCTGTGAAAAACGTTTAATAATTATTTGAAATTAAGGCCGCAATCGTTCGTATAATGAAGACTAGAAAACAGCTCAAACATCAGGAACTGATCGGTGAAGTACTTCAACAAATCGGCGCCAGATTTACTCCAACCGTTCCTATGATTAAAGTATTTGAATTCTATTTATTTTCAAATTAATTAAATTATTTTCGTTACAATAGAAAGGAATTGAAGATCTCATTAATAGAGAGTATCTGAACCGCGATGACAACGAGAGGGATGTCCTTAAATATTTGGCTTAAAGTCTAAATTAATTTATAATTCAATTATTTTCATACAATTCATTGAAAGCATTATCTATTGATTACTATATATTTGTCAACAAAATTAAAATAAAACTAACCGTTGCGTTCCATAACTTAATCATTTGAGGAAAACGACTCTTTTTGTCTTTACCTCCACTTTATAACCGTCCCTTCAATTTAAGAGTACAGAAGATATTCTGTTATTCCAATTCATATTAAGGTTCAAAAAGGGTTTTATGAACTGTTTTGTGGAAAAGGGAACAACAATTTTCTGATAATTTGAAATAACATCAGTTAAACCCCTATTATTAACAAAATTATTCGAAACACCGGACAGTCATCGGAAATAATCTTTTATAGATTCTATAAATTAATTTTAATTAAAATATAAATTAATTGATTTTAACTCTTATTGACTAAAAATAAGTTCACTTAAATTTGTTAAGCAATTCATTAGAAGTGATGATTAATTTAGAGAATTACAGCTAATCCTTGTGTTTACGAAATCAGTTCAATGTCTTTAACGGATGTCTGAATGCGATTCCAAATTATTTGGTGTAAACTCAATGAGGAAACTATTGAAAGGAAATCAGATATCGATATAATTGATAGTTATATCCAAAGCACACCACAAACTAATTAGTGTTTATTTTGAAAGTACATTAGCTCTGATAACTTTCCTATAGTTAGTGGTGGAGTTCAAAGTGAATATTCAAAATGTGTCGGAGCATTGAATTGGTTTTTTCTATTTTTATCGTTTTCGCTGTCAATCGTAAGATAATTCGAAAATTATGTCCAAAAAATCCTAAATTATTTATAATTTTGATTTTAAGTCTCTAGTATTGAGTCTCAGAGCTGTCCCAATGGATGGAAACAATTTAATAATAAGTGTTTTATGTTTTACGCGGATAAGTCATTCCTCACTTTCTATGAGTCACATCTCATTTGCAAAGACTTTTTCAACGCAACACTCGTTTCAATACATTCGGACGAAGAACAGACTTTTCTGACAAAATTAGCGTTTAGTATAAATAAAGCTCAGAATCACGTTTGGATCGGCGCCAGAAGAATATCAAACAACCAATTCATTTGGGAAGACAACAGTCCTTTTAATTATACAAATTGGGCCAAAACACAACCAAACAATTTGGACGGAAAGCATTTCTGTGCCTCACTCTTACAATCACCAAATTTGGCTGAAGTCGGACAGTGGTATGACGACCCCTGTGCTGACAAATATCACGTCATTTGTCAAATGTATCTAAAAAACAATTCTTCGAATCCAATCATTTCCTCAACAGAAGAACCAAAAAGTATTTCCAAACAAAATAAAAACACAACGAATACCAGAATAACATTCAATGACTTCAAGCAAATCTATAACAAGACATTAACCGCAAACTCTTCAATGATCGCAGCACTCATAGCATCGTCTCGAGAGGACAAACATTTGAGTCATACGAACATAACTCTAATAATTATATCAGTCTTTGAGTTCTTAATAATTGTGTCATTAATTTATATCGTATTCCGAAAGAGTCCAATGCCTTACCGAACACTTGTTATGTCTGAATGCAGTAGAAATGCGGGTCAAAGTCAGTCCTAAAGCTTATCGACAATAAATAAACTGATCTGAAGCTAATAAATGATCAAAACTATCATAAACTTTCTATGAAAATATCCCGGATATGATTGTGTGTCCGATTCTAATGAAATATTAAAATATATTTTTTTTATTCCCAATAAAATTTTCTGAAGAATTGAGACTAATTTGATGTGAAATCAAATAATTTTTAGCTTTTTTGATAATTTATGGTTAAAATTCAGTCTCAGATTCCGATTCTGAGACTCATTGGAAGTGATTTTATATTAAAAACTTCTGAAACCAAAAGGTTTTCAATTCTTTGGAAACAAAATTAGAGAATAAAACGAAACGTTTTTTATTGATTCCAAGATCACTCAAACTCTATACTGCTGTATGGTTTCTAT
>JAQGBR010000740.1:0-11232 GCA_034698525.1 Achipteria nitens | reverse complement strand
TATTTACTCGAATAGAAAATAACTTTTCAGTTGAAGTAGTGTTTAGCTTATGATATGATTTAATTTAATAGCAAACACTGTAAGAATGATAGAAAAAATAGTGAAAACTGTTTTACTCTTAGAGTTCATCTGACTTTACTCATGACATCTATAACAGTAAACTGTTTTTATCCTAAAAGGTGTGAAAAATTGAGTTCAACTTTATTTTTATAACTCTATTCTTATATTTTTTCTTTTGAATATTAAAGTAGTCCTAAAATTCTTAAAGGCTTGACATTCAAAAGCATTTTTTATTTCATTTTATTTTCTCTTTCAAATGGAAAATGTTTTGTTTTACGCCTTTTTATGTAATTTTTCTTTAAAAGGATATAAAATACATTATTTATTCCAACTTTTTTCTGCTGCCAAACATTTTTCTCATTTTCTTATTCCTATTCCTCTCTCTTTGTATTACTCTTTCCCTTCAAAAGACTAAACTAAACATAAGAATAACAATAAATCATTGAAAATGAAATCTTGAATAATATAAAGAAAAACTTCCATTTGTTTAATAAAATATCCGGATCATCAATATATTGAATCTTATTTTATCAATAAATTATATAAGATTGATATTCAAGTAAACGAATAAATTGAATAATAAATTTTAGCTAAAAATTTTTGAAATAATCAAAATTAAAACATTAAAAATTATTATCTTAAGTAATATTACAATTTTTGAAGTTTTATCGAAACTCCAAAAAGTCATTTATTGAAAGCATATCTTTATTTTCAAATTTTGTTTTAATGATTTAAAATGATTCTTATTATATTTTACAAATCTCTCTCTCTCTCTCTCTCTCTAATTGTGTATTCATGAGAAAAGTTGATTTTGATTTCCGGCGAAACATTATACCAAAAGCAATGAAAACAAAATAATAAGAGATGAGTCCAACAAATCTATAGTTGAGTACAATATTCCAAAGGCATTGGAAACGGCATTAGAAACCAACGTTTTGTGCGTCAGTGGAGTCTCTGTTGAGACAATCCTTTAATTAGCTTTTGCTTATATATAATATATACTGGGATTCAATATAATTAAGTTCACTGCAGTCTTATTATTATATATACTATTAGAGTAAAGAATAGTTTTTCGTCACATTCTATTGTCTGGTGAAAGGAAGCACTGAGAAAATGCCACTTTCCTCGACTCAGTACCTAATCCTTAGACTTTCCTTAATACCGATTCTCACTTCTCAAAGATTTTAGTAATAGATACAACATATATATTGTGAGGTTTGTGCTGTCTATGATCTGGGAATAGTAGACAAAAAATCTTTAATTTCATTGTTTCTGCAAATTCTTTACTCAATTAAAAAAATGAATTTATTTTTATGAATAAATAATAAGAATTTAATCAATTCTTTAATGAAAGATATTTTGAGAAATTCTAGAAATGTGTTTAAGTCATCGATTTTAATGATAAGATTATTCTTATATCAAAAACTAACAAAAGTCACAATTTTCTCACACATTTGTGACTAATTAATAGATTAAATAACTAAATGCTATCAAATAATATGGGATTAGAAATTGTGAGTCAACTATCGAAACGGATATACCGTTCATTCGTTATAATTATATGTGATGTGCACTGAATTCACACGTATTTAATACAAACATATCTGACATAACAATCAAAGAATTTAGATTTTGTTTTTGTTATTAATCCTATTATAGTATTGACACTACAATTAGATTAGTATTAATGTCAAACTGTTTGATAGAAAAATTGACAAAAACCTATTGAGAACTCTATCAGATTTTGCTGAGAAAAAAATCTATAACTATATCATATCAAATGCTATAAACCCAGAGATAAGTCGACACAGAATCGAGTCTTCAATCAAAAAAGTCTATAGAATTGTTGTATTAAATCTATTTTGAATTAAATATTTAATCAAAAATATTTTCTTTGCCTTATATTTGAATAGTATTTATAATGATTTTTAGGCAAACAATTTAAGTAAATACCAAATGAATAATTAATTTTATGTGTTTTCTCTAATCAAATAAAATATTTTTATGACAAAAATGACAGTAAACTAAAGAAGAGACGAAATCGATTAGATTCCACACCCATTCCTTAATACTGAATCATTTCCTAACGACTGAACTCCATTTTATCTCTGTTCCAATTGACTCAATTCTTATGATTTAGGAATTGTAATATTATTTTTGAAAAAATAATCTAGTTAATAATTTTAAGTGATAAAAAGGTTAACAATCGAATCATAATTATAGTTTAGAACTTAAATAAATCAGATAATAAACTTGCAAGAAACAACTAATTAAATGGAATATTTTAAAAATAAGACTAATTAAAGAATAAACGTATACTAAATATTATAGTATAGTTTAATCTTATTTATAATCAAGTAAAATTAAAATTATTTAATGGAAAAGTTATGCAGTTTTTGATTTATATTCTTTTAATTATTATTTTAGTGATTTAGTGAAATATAAGTTTTATTTATTAGTAATATAATGGAGAGTCGGTGGACACACATATTCACTCGTACGATAGCAAAGGCCATGCAAAGCATATGTCATATGCAGGTGTAAACATTCACAGGTCCTTAAGGGAGTGCATACAAAGTAACACTTTATTCAATACAGATATGGAAAAAATATTTTCTTTTCTCTTCTCTATCTATAAATGTGTTCTCGTTTATGACATAATAAATATTGAACTACTCCTGCTTTTAGTGCAATATTCTTCATACTTTGTGTTTGTCACGAATATATTGAATAATATTCTTTAGGATAGAGTTTTCAGTTTTAGGTCGAAAAACTACATTATATTCTATAAAATAAATTTAAAATTTAGACTTAAATCAATCAATCATTTCGAGTGTTTTCATATAAAAAGATAATATTTTCTATTCATATATTAGAAATTTATTGAATTTATGATAAAAAATATTATATATCGAAAAATTCTAATCGATTTAAGATATAAATAAGAATAAATGGAAAAACTCGTTGTGTTTTACAAGATTTAGATTTTTTTTTGGTATATTATGAATACAATCATAAAAACATATTTTTCATAAATTCTGTTTCATATGAATAACAGAATATTTATATATAAAGCATAGAATTACATGAAATGAATTCCAAGTGTTAGGCAAACAAGGATATATAAGTGGACAGGGATGTGCACCTTTATATTGGAATTATACAGAACTGAGCGTTAGTTCCCTTCTATTTGATATGACTGTATGTAAATCTGGAAGAAGTATGAGAAGAAAAATAGAGTATCAAAAAACATTAGGCAATATTTGCATTACGTGATCGAGTGCTCACAATCACACCTAAGAATATGAGTGACAAGAATTGAAGAACAGTTACCCAAAAAAAGAGAATAGTTATGTATTTAATGTGCAGATTCTGTACCCAATTGTGCAAACAATTGACATAAAAATTGTAATTCTTTATAACAAAAGAAAAACTATTGATGTTTGAGAACAGAATAGAAGACATAACAAAACAAATGGCACTTCAAATATATTGTATAAATCTATTCATTGATGTATAGATTTATAACTCATTTATAATATTGTTATGTGTTTTGATTTAAATTTCTATTTAAATGCACCCGATTTGCAATTCTAGTGGTGTTGTCAGTGCACAGACCAGAAGAATTGCTGGAGGAATGAGTGTCTAATAGTATAGCTCAGGCCTCGATTACATCCTTGCAAATACAGTTATGATAGGAAAGTGTAATACAAACAGATGGGCACCAATTTTGTTATATTGAATGAGCGCTTTATTATAAAACACGGTATCACTTATAAGTAATTTTTTAAACAGTCTTACTGTTGAATAGGGGACCGGTCCACTAATCCGATTATAAATGCTGGTTTAGCAGTGGCTGGCTCACCCCCTTGGTTTTAGTTGTGCCCGCCTGCCCCCAATTGCCCCCAGTGTCAGTTTGATTATGCTAATCGCGTTTAATGCCAAATAGTCCCCGTATTTTAGGACAGACATAGTCTATGCCAGTGTTGCGGATTAATGTGCATAATATGAGCAAACATTAGGTCTATAGTTAGTGAAACATACAGTTTGTGTATTGGCTATTGTTCTGTGCATTTGATGGCACTATTTTGGTTCACTTAATGTTCATTCAATTCCTTTTACGCCAATTCTAATGATTAGATCTAATCAGCGATTTTCTAGAGTCACACAAAACTTAGAGATATAGAGAACAGCCTAAAAGAGTCACTAGTTTTTTATTTTCATTATCCATTTATTACTGTTACCAGTCCTCTCCTCATCGCTCTCTTTTCCAATGCTTTCACTTAACTTTTTCACATTTAATTTATTAGATTTTATGTTTGTTTTCCATTTATTTTTGATTTGAATTTTAATATTTATATTAATTGTTTCGGACATTAAATTGTCATTAATTGGAAACCTTAAGATAATAATGATTAAGATGAGCATGCTTAAATAATTACAATATGTAATACAATCTGAGAATAGAATTAATTAGAATAGTTTATAATTTAATGGTTCAAAATTGGGAAATAAAATAAAGATTTTATCTGAAAAAACTTCAATTATATGAAGATAATATTGAAAAATTAGGCGAAATGTGTGATAATAACGTAGAGCACAGTTATATATTATCTGATGGAGTGGAGGGTGCACTTAATCCCACTTCCGAACTGTTAGGAATGGTTGCATACAAAACACACAAATAGTAATCGTATCGCACACTCACCTCTCTTCAGAACATCTCTCTCTCTCTCTCTCTCTCTCTCTCTCTCTCTCTCTCTCTCTCTCTCTCTCTCTCTCTCTCTACTCATCCCTCTCTATCTCTCACTTCATGTGCTGTTTTGTATGAATATATACATCAGTGAACTGTTACTCATCTGATTCAAAGCCTAACCTCCTCTTCGATCAGATGAGCAGACATTTTGACATACAATAAGATAGTAGTGCACAACAGAAACGCACAAAATTTGCGGACCTCAGCTGTTTAGTAGAGAACTAAAGCTCATCATTGGTATCAGTGTTGTCGGTCCACAATCATCATTGATCGACGAAATACCAACAAAATATATGACACCAGATATACCTTTTTGTCTGAATAGTGGCAGTGATTAACTGTTTTGCTTTAACATCAATAACACAATAATCTTATATTCAAATTATTTATCCGAAGAATGAATTCTCGCAAATAAATTATAAATAAACTCAAAGATTATAATAAGATTTGAATGTCAGAGATGTCGGTCAGAGAATAGTTATTATCAGTCTCTCATTAACCCAAAAACTGACCACAATTCAACATCAAATACACTATTTAATAAATTCACTAAGTTGCGCATGTCAAGTTTTTCTAAAAATTTTATTATTAACATAAGATGAACAATGTTAACAATTTAACTAGGGTGTTCTGTTAAAAATTCTCTAGACTGTTGATATATTCTAAAACCAAAATTATATTCCGATAATAATTGAATAAAACTTTATTTTTTGCAAAATATTATAGTCTTCAAAATAAAAATAATAACTTGCAGAAATCAAGGTCTTTTGAAAGTGATTTAATTAAATCATTTGATATTTAGTATTATAGTATTTATTAGAATTTGTTTTCGGATAAGTTATTTAAACCGGCATTTGTTAAGTTTAATTCAAAGCCAGTGATAACTATTTGTTTGATATAACGGAACACTTGAATGAGTGAAACATCACTGATATTAATGTTTTTGAGTATTGGCCGCACTTTTGAAGGCTTTATATTGCATTTGACTTGCATTTGAAAATGGGATTAAAGATTAAGCTGTAAGGGAAGGTGCTTTTGAGACTCAGTCCTCAAGTGGCTCACCGTTGGATTAGCCAACCAAATGACACATTCTGTCCAACACTGACTTTATGTCTGGCCTTCGAGTTTGCTCTCTCTCTCTCTCTCTCTCTCTCTCTCTCTCTCTCTCTCTCTCTCTCTCTCTCTCTTTGACTGGATTTTAGTGAAAATATTTGAGTCTCAATATTGAAACGCTTTCTTTACATTTAAAGTGTATTTCCCTTTCATTCGATGTCTTATATTCTCGAAGAAAGTGTTCGATAAATAAAAAACACAGACTTGGAGTGCAAACACATAATACCATATATACTGTGCTATCAATTCATGTCTGTTCCTAACCGTTCGATACCAGTGTTGAAGAATAAGAGATAGAAAGAGAAAACAGTTTTCTCTTCACTTCAGTACTGTTGCCGTACATCACATCAGTTTTGACTGCATTTCTCTTTTACCGATAGATATGTTTAGAACTGTTTTGAGAGTGTTTTCAAAGTTATTAGAGTTGAGACTCGCGATAGAAAAGCCCATCAAATAAGTTAACTCCACCTCTAACTCGATTGCATTGGAGTAAAAATTATGAATCTTATCGACAATAATAGCGAAGGGCGGCGCAAACACTGCACACCACTCGAGCTCTGAGCCGAACTCAATGCCTGACTACTTGCACAGAGCAAAGGCATTCCTCTGTTAACCACTATCTATATGTTCTTCGATATCACATATATATTTCATACAATAGTTTTGTGTTATTCTTATAAATAAAAAGTAATAATAATATTAATAAAACGCCGGTTTTATTATCATATTATAGGCCGACAAATAATCGCATGTGCTCTGAGTCTAAGTTTTATTTGGAGAAAGGTCTATTAGAAGAAGTAAAAATTATTATAAATATCTTGGAATCGATAGCTCTTAGCATTCATTCCTAATTGCATTTAAGAGCAAATAGTTTTGTCTGAAATGTATAACAAAAATGGTTTATAATATTTATCTGTGAATTAGATTTCTATTGATTTGTATTTAAAGTGCACTCAAATTGTTTTAAAAGAGTTTGTATTAAATAATTTTGACAATTAATTATCAAAATTATTATAAAATGATGGACAGTCTGACTGACCAGTTATGTTTGCAAGACTTGGTAGCGGCGGCCAGTGTCGGCACACACCATCAGCAACAGACTCAACATCATCAACACCACCATAACGTTCAGATACCGGACACGACAACACATATGCAATCTTCTGGTGCGGTCCAGAGCCACAACAATAGTCCAGTGTCGGCACTGACCGCACCATCATTCACATCGCCACACCATCACGTGACGACACTACTGCCACCGCCGACTATGACCTCACATCATCACCATTTGCATCATCTGAATCACGCAATGTCTTCGGCCCAGACTATGACCAGAAACGGTCTGTTGACGACCAATGGCACAGAGCAACAGCCCTGTTCTACAACTATGCACGAGAATAATAAACAAAAAAGAGGTAATTCTTTCGTAGAATTATAAATGTTTCGGTATATCGATTGGCATTTGTTTGTATGCTTTCCTTTTTATATTGATTTTTGAAATGTTTGATAAAAAATAGACTAAAAATTTGATAAACATTTTTCATTGATTTCTCAAAATAATAATACTTTGAAATCAGTTTTTTCTCACACAATATGTATATGTTTTGAGTAATTTTCCAGAAATTTTTTATCACAATTTCCAATATTACGATAATTTATACAAATAATTGATTGAATGTACAGATAATACAGTTTATATCGGGGCCGTCGGTGCCAAAACCGCTCGTTAAATACGAAACTTGTTATAAATGGTTAAGAATAAGTCCTGTTCTTGAGGACTAACGCGTTATAACCGGTAACTCGTTATAACCGTGCTCGTTAAAAGCAGATTTCAATCTATTGATTATTAGAAACTATAAAACACAACTCTTCTTGTATTTGATATCTACTTTAAGGCGTTACAAGTTTATAGATTGGGTCAGAAAATAGAAAATTTTATTTAAATCTTTAATATTTGAATAATTTCTATAATTTTGATTAATATTTTTGGTTAATAAAAATGATTTGACTCTTATCCTAAAGAATTAAAAAGCAATCGGTTTAACAACAAACAGAATATTCCGATTCTGTAAAGTTGTCTTTAGGTTTTAAATATAATAATCTGTTCTAATGATACTTAATCTTATGGTCTGAGCGCTCAGATTATGGTTTAAATTATGTTCGCCTTTAATGTTGAATACGATTAGTGTTTAAGAGAATTAAGTAATTAATTCATTATAGACTTACAGTTAGTATATATCAAATGTATTAATTAATGACAGATTCTTTTTTATGTGTGTGCGCTCAGCGAAAATCCAAAGTTAATCATTGAATTATATGCATCAAACAATCCATTATTCTGTGTGTTTTAAAATTCAATTTGTTTGTCAAAACTCATTAATTAATGTCTAAATATTCGCTGAAATTATTTGAAATAATAATTGAATTTCGAGTTAAATATCAATTCATTTAAGTGTTTGCTTTTGAAACCCTAAACACAAAACATTTAGAAATTTCGTAATTTTTAATTCTAATGAATGTCTGCTGAAATTCTTGAATAAAAGTCTGTTTAATATTATTCTGTGCGATATTTATAGCCAAACATTTTATGTGTGTTTCGAGAATTATTTAAGAGAGAAATTTTCATTTAAAGTGCAAATTAAATGTCAAAATAATAAAAGGGAACGACTTGGAAATCCTATTGAAATGTAAATAGTATTCAAATTACTGATAGCTTTTCATATCAAATGTAAAATCATGTTTTTAAGACTTCCAATATTACCACTCCTTTTAGTGATTGGCTTTTCTTTTTAAAACAGAAAATCTCTTCTTATGTTTGACTGTTTATTAAACTTAATTTAATGTCTGTTTAGTTGAACAGCACTTCTAATGTTCACTTAATTTACTATTGACTCACAATTTATAGCTAAAGACTTAAATTTATTGTCAGCACAGAGTCTATGAAGAGTAGAGTACAGAATATAGAATAAAGTATTGGTTGGATTTTTCGGTCTAAATTTTCGGCCACTTTGTTGAGGCCTTAGGTCTGAGCAATAAAATTACGGCAAATCTGTTGAGCGTTTTCCTAGTATTCAAATAACACCAGACTTGTATCAGATCCGCAGCTCAGACATGGATTGAGACACACATACACACACTTTGCGTAAAGTTGTTTGTCGCGCTCTAATAAGACCAGACACTCGGTTCTCGTGTTCTGTGCTAATATGACCCGTTCCCGAGTCAAGGCTCTTATCATATGACCCACGAAACCACGTGAATGATGTGGTCATTAAGAAAATTGCAAAATCTTTGATGACTTTTTTGATCTCTTTTTCACCCAAAAGTCATAAACTATGGTCTGAAATGAAAGTGTAGAACAAATTCTGTGCCCAATACTAATGAGGTGTCAAATGAAACGTTCAGTTTTGCTGTCAGAATAGGTTTTAAGCATAACATTCAGACAAACCGTCGATTTTTGTTTTCTGAGAAAAATCTCATTTAGTTTTTTCTCTCTTTTTTGGTGACCACTGACTGAGTCCTTATGTTTGGGATCAAACACTAACTGATTAATTGTTAACAAATACTGTTTTGATCTTTAATTCTTGGAATATCTTAAATGTTTATGTCTTTTAATGTCAAACTATTAACTATTTTGTAATTGAACCCCAAAGGCCAGGGCTAACATAGAAGAAATATTGTTATGAATTAATTCAATCTTGTCAAATAAATAGATTTGATTTTAAATAATAGAATAATTGTCAGACATTTAATATTTTCATTACTTTTGATGTTTTTATTTAAATAATAATCAATTGAATCTTCAAAATAATTAAAATTATTGTAAATCAAATTTGTTGTATTAAAGTAACCAAGTTTATTTTTTTATAATGTGAAGAATTCCTATTTTTTAGAATAACAATTATACTAATATTAATGGTTGAAACTTTTATTTTTATTTATTTGATTGATTGTCATAGATGCTATTTTTTTAATTCAAAAAGATATTATTCATAATCACTTTTCGACCGAAGTTTAAAAATTAAAATTAATTTTTGTTTTATAATTTTTATTAACAAATTTATCAGTTGTTTCCAAATTCATATTATTTTTAGCGGATATATTGAGTTAAACTCTTATTTTCTGTTTCGACATTTGATAGGAAAATATTTTTCATCAGAAAATTTAATTTTGAAATTTTAATTCACTCAATAGATTCTGTGACGGCATCAGTAGAGAAGCCTTCCCAGAGTGGAGCCGCTGCTGACAGTCAGGCCGACGGTAGTGATGTCGATGATCCTAAGAAAAAGAAAAGACAGCGCCGACAGAGGACACACTTCACGAGCCAACAGTTGCAAGAATTGGAGGCAACGTTTCAGAGAAATCGATATCCAGATATGTCTACCAGAGAGGAGATCGCGATGTGGACTAATCTAACAGAGGCCAGAGTTCGGGTCAGTATTCTCTCCCTTTTTTATTCAATGATTACTCATTCAATCATATGATTTGCAAAAATATATATTTGGTGTTAAATGTAGAGAAAAAATGAGTGATTGATATTCTGGGTTTGAATGAACTTGAATTTTATTTTTAGTATTTGCTCAGAATATTCCCTTTATGTGGTACCTCCTGTCATAACTCTTATAACTTTGAGTTTAATTTTAAAAACAAGAATATTCATACTTTTGGAAAATGAGTAAAATTTTGCCTAAACTTAAATGAACTCAATTTTTGTGATTTAACTTCAATTATGATTTTTAAACCAAAAAGTTTTAAACAAAAAATATTTTTATTCATAAAAATATAAATATTTTGAATATATTTTTCGCATTAAATTTATTGCAATTTGTTGTCAAAACTGAAGCCATTAATACAATTTTTTGCTGCCTATAATTCCTTATATCTCGTAATTCAAAGCACCGGATTAGGAGTGAGTGAAAGGAATGTAAAGAAAAGTATAGCGAAAGAAAAAACTAATTTTATTTTAATCTAAAATCCAAATGAAATAGAGATCACATATAAATAGGGAGAAGTGATTTGCGTTCAATTATTGCCTTTTCTGGTATTAGTGTATGTATTACTCAAATCGATTATTGTTGATCCCACATAAATACTCGACAAAACGAGATAAAAATATAAATATATTAGTATAAAGACATAAGACAGTAGAGCACAGTCTCATGTTATACATGTTGTATACCAGTTATGTTAGGCTACTGTTTGTTTGCTCCATTTTTTGAATAAAAAAATATTGGCTTTAGATTTTAAAAGAGCTCTTGATTGGCCATGATAATAATTAATAAAGAGTTATAATAGATTTTAGCATG
>JAQGBR010000739.1:0-11232 GCA_034698525.1 Achipteria nitens | reverse complement strand
TATTCATAGTCAGGGGCTGTAACAGGTATTAAAAGTGCTATTCATTTATAATAAGGGAGGGCCTCTTCCTCCTGTCATTACCCCCCACGGCTTTTTCAGGGACGTTTTTGCTAATATATTGACTTGTCCGGAAATATAAAAAAGTTTAAGTATTTGATTTGAACATGTTAATTCGTCCACAAAGTATTCGTAAAATATTTCCTACTATTAGACTACCTTAAAGTATATAAAATGTTTATTTTAAAATACTTTTTAATATTTTAATTTTTAGCATGTTCAGATTTGATTATTTCAAATTAGAGCCATATTATAATAACTAAGTATCAGAAACCTCTATTTTATGCAAACTCTAATGTTAACATGGTTCAAGACTTCATTAGAAAGCTTTTTTCATTATAATTGGCAATTTTTGGGAAAATTTAATTAAATCACCATGTTCACATTTGTTTCCTTTTAAAACTCACTTTTCAGTCGATTTTTTGATTTTCCTTGCCTACTTACCCTATTTTAGGGTGATTTTCAATTTCTTTCAATAAGTTTTAGTAGAATTTAGTATGTGTTTTGTAAGTGTTTGTAGTAGAGTTTAATGCAAAGTTACTAATTCAAACTCATTGCCAATTCTACAGAATTGAGTTTAAGGGAATCATAATTTTGGTAAACTGATGGATATACCAATTATTCCAACCTCGAATCAATCTAATGTTGAGTTAGTAAATCAACGGGATCTATCAGGCCAAAT
The DNA here is from genome assembly GCA_034698525.1 of Achipteria nitens. Lineage (NCBI taxonomy): Eukaryota > Metazoa > Arthropoda > Arachnida > Sarcoptiformes > Achipteriidae > Achipteria > Achipteria nitens. The sequence goes on along the minus strand of JAQGBR010000739.1, from coordinate 10,493 downwards.
TCCCAGCATTGGGTCAAGAATTTTTAGTAGGCTAGGTAAATATATATTTGGCTCCTTTTATTTTAATTTAATTTTTTCTGTCTCCCAGTAGGTTTAGTTAGAGGAACTACAGGGCAACCTGATTCCCCTAACCGAATTGAAAATATTTTAGAAGAAAATGATCAAGAATCAAATGAATCAGTACTAAATGATAACTTAAATGAAAGTTTTATGGAAGACACGTCGCCATTAAATGAAGCACGAATACTAACTTCAAATGATTCTGATAACCGTGAAGAATTGGATTCGGTAAACTCGCATCACTCAGATCAGAGTAATGTTAACGAATATTTTAATTCTCTCAGTTCAGATGAAGGTAACTAAATTTTATTCTTCATGTATAACAATGAAAATTTTCTGAATTTTAGAAACTAATGATTCTGATAACCGTGAAGGATTGGATTCGGTAAACTCGGATCAATCGGATCAGAGTAATTTTAACGAATATTTTAATTCTCTTAGTTCAGATGAAAGTAATAAAATAGCATTTTCCTTAATTATTAATACAAATTATTTGAAATTTAGAAACCAATGATTCTACGGTTTGTCTTGAAATCGAAATTTTGGATAAAACTCAAGAATTAAGAATACTTAATTTTAACGATGAAACTAATCTAGTTAATAAATCGTACGTAAACTCTGATTTTTCAATTAGCAATTTTGGTAACTCAGAAGATTCCCTTAATTCAACTGAATCTCAAGGAATCCAGGGTCATTCGAACAATGATCGGGTATCACTAAACAATAATTCCAACAATGATCAAGAACAGCAAAGGAACGATTCAAATAATGAGGAGTCACAGACAAGTATTCCTCATAGTGATCGGCAATCACCAACTCGTGTTTCAAATGATAATCAATATTTACAAAATGATTACAATAATAATCAAGATTCAGATTCAGATTTCAGAACAAACAGAACAATAGTTGCCTCCCGAAAGCACCGGAAGTTTGTAGAAGGGTTTGTAAAGGGCTCAGCAATTGAAGCAATCGGAATGCGGCAAGCTTTTAGAGATGCCCTCCTTTTATGCCCATACCGTGGAGATAACCCACAAGGTCCGACATTACAACTGATTCGACCATGTTTTAGTAATGTTCATAGAGGAAAAATTCGATTAAGCAAATGGGAAGATTGGAATACCTTTTTTGAGTTTTATTGCGAGCATTTGAGAAATACCGAGGCTTGTGAGCCGGGGCTCACAAAAATTCCCGAACTTTATCCAGGGACTTCAAGTTTAATGCAGAACACTAATGAATTCGAAATTTATCGAATTCTTTCACACACTACCGATAGCAATGGAGACTATGAATTTTTTCTTGTTCAATGGATGTATGATACCTCAGAAACAAGTCCTCCTATGCCTGATGAAGAACTCTTTAAATTTCATAATAAAGGGGAGGTATCGTGGCAAGAAGCGAATAACATTCCTCTAAATAATTTAGCTCTTAGAAATTATAAACAATTTGGTTTTGAAGGAAGAACTCGAATTAGTTATACCCCAGATAGGTTTGGTGCAAAGAGAAAGAAATCATTCAAACGATGTATTGATTTTCCTTATAATCTACACAATAATATACCAGATAAATTTGGAAAATTCTCAAGAATAATCAATAAACAATTGGAAGAATTTACATCTATAGAGTTCGACAAAAAGGAACAATTATTTTCAAGGTTAATTTCTTTAATTTCTTTTAAAATTATTCTTTCTAAATATTTTGGTTCCAGTATTATAGAGATGGCTGTGTTTTTTAGTAAAGTCATAAGAAATTTTGAATCAGAGCTACAAACTTCCAATTATAAAGTCATTCCCAATTTGGTTGGTGCAATATCAAATAACGTTAATCGGCGAAAATCTTTTAATTCTGATTTAAAGAAAAACAAATTATCAATGATTATTAACGAACTGACTTGCGCTAAAAAGATTGAAAAAATATTTGCAGAGCAAAATATATATAAAGATGAGAAATATATTTTGATGTTATTATTGTCTTTTAATGACAAAAATGGTCCCAAATCTGTTGATAATAATCACTGTTCCATTGGTATTATCAAATATACGAAAATTTCAGGAAAACGATGTGAGTTTGTTAAAACATTAATTAATTATATATTTTTCTAATAAATTACTTTTTTAATTATAGTTTTTCACTTTGACCCCTCAAGGGAGTACAATGTTTATTCCGCTGTATGCCCCACATTTAAAAGAATAATTTCAAACATAACTACTAATTCAGAGGTAATTCGAAATATTAAAAGAGCCTTTGGCGACCAAACCAAAGAAAAGTCATGTTTTATTCGTGCGTTCCGATATATGGCCCTAATTTTAGATGGCTTTGAATTTGAAAAGCATCAATGTTTCACCTCAGATTCTCAATTGAAGAGACAAAAAGTCATTCATGTTTAAGTGAATAAAAAATATTTTGTATTGTTCAGACTATCAAGATCCTGACTTGTCTTGTATAAGATTATTTTCATTTTTTCAAATAATCATACATTTATCAGATATTTGCTTAATTGTACTCAATGAATTTTTTAACTATATTAAAATTTCTTTTTACTGACCAAAGTTGATAATTTATTATCTAAAATATTTAGATTATCTTTTGGGATTAAAGAGATTATTTACGACAAACCACTTCTTAAGGTAAGCTATATTTCTCTTGTTTTTTATGTGAAATTTTCCATTCAAATTAATGTCACATAATTTGTGTTGAATAAAGATTCAATGACTGGAACCGTTTGATTTCCAATGAAAAAACTAATTATTTGATAATTTTCAAATATTTACTCTATTCTCTCAAATATGGATCTAATAGTTCCAGATATGTTTGATGAATTTATAGATTTTAGTTGTATAATTTGTGGAATTATTTTTAAACTCTTGATATGAGTCGTGTTTAATCTTTCTTTATCTATCTATTCTCGGAGTGGGTACTCTTAATGGTTTCAATGATTTAACTCGTTATCAGACAAATAAGCTAATGTTATTTAATAAATTCCTTACAAACTAAAGATCTGCAACTACAGTAGGGATAGGATTTTAAGGTGGACGCCTCTTAACACTATTTTAAATAAAAATCAAATATTTCAACTTAAAAACATAGGCTCGACGTCTTATGACTTGTTATATGAGGTACGGGTCATGTTATATGAATACTATGCTTATGTATATAAGCATGCTCAATAACAAGATAAACAACACAGAAGTGTGCATTCTCAACTGCTAGCAGCCTCCTGGAGGGCCCAAAATTAGGGGAGAGTGCTCAAAAATTTCCTTTTTCAAGACTTAAGATTTAAGAAAGTTTTGAGAAATTTATCCCATTTTTAAGTGGTCAAAGCGCTGGTATACACATATTAGCATGTTCATTTCGTTTTTTCTTGTTTTAAAGACCTGGACCCCTTTAAATCGAATATTTCCTACTGCTTAAATTTACTAGTTTTACCAGGCTAACATTTATGGTGCGTCAACTCGCCCGCCGCCTATAATTTAGGAACAGTTCCAATTTTTAACAGAAATATGAGCATGTTACAAATACTCTTAATGCTTTTAAATTCATTAAAATGGTTTTGGTAATATTTTAGATATTTTTATTATTATATTTCAACATTTTTTTACTTATTTTGATGTATGTTTGGATTTCTAAAGCTCGGAATTTTTTGAAATTTTGAAAAAATTATATTAGTTTTTCCTATTGAAGGACCTCTTAAAGGGTGCCAAAACAAAATGGTGTATCCTAGACAAAATTCACTTGGCGAAAGTAAAGACCCTTTAGTCTAGTTTGGGTGTTTTAAATTTCAGGCGAATCTTGTAATCTTAAGGAATTTAAATTATCAGTCAAAAAAAATTTTGTTTCAAAAACTAGAAACATTTTGGGCACCGACAAATTTAACCCTTAATAAAAAATTCTTTGTTTGACCTAGCAAATTTTCCTTTCACCCACCCATCCAGTGTTTTAATGAGTAACTTTGGACAAAAAGGTTTTTATCTACCATCTCGCTTTCATGCCCGCCCGCCAGGATCGCTGATTTTAGAAAGTGATAAACTCTCAAATGTTTTAATTTTTTGGAAATATTTTCTCACTTTAACTTAATAGAATATTAGAGAATATTTTAAGTTAATCATTTAAATAATCCTGAAGACTTTTCATGCATTTTTAAAAGTTACAAGAGTTATATAAAAATTTTATTCTCAATATTCTATTATCTCTAGATGGCGTTTCCACTAGATTAATTGAAGACGAAAATTCTCAGATAAAAGTTGATGAAAAGGATGATCACCGCATAGTCAGTTTTACAAGTTTTAATTAAACTCATTGGGGATGAGTAGCTTGTGGGCAATAAAAGCCAATACTCAAACCGGCCGCTGATTTAATCATCAATTATAGTGTTGAATAAATAGTATTCATTTGCAATAGTTATTTCCTTTTTGTATACTTATATTCTTAACTATTGTTAACTAATGAGAAGAACGTTTCATATTTCATTATTATAAAAAAATTCAATCATATGCAAAAAGTTATATTAAAAAAAAGGATTAAAATGTACTGAATATAGTATTATTTGGTTCATATATGGTACAGCCTCTTTTAATGATGTTTTATGTAACTCATATTTAAGAAAACTGTTCGATTGTTGATTTACTTATAATAATACAGCTATTCTGTGCTAATGTTTACTGATATAACTGGTGGTCATATTTCTCCAATAAAACTGATTGTTGTCGGCGATGGTATGATATCTAATTATTATAAGTAACAACAAATAATTGCATTCTTTATCTATTTTCAGGAAGAATAGGAAAGACTTGTCTATTAAAGAGTTTTATCTATTATACAACCGGGGAATACATATCAAAAGAGTAAGAATTTTGACTTAACATTATGACAGACAGCCTCAAATTCAGTTATGTTTAGTTTTGTTTTAATTATTCTAAAAAATTCATTTTATGTAAGATTTTTTTTCTTAAGTTTCCAGAACTATAATGGAAGTCTGGATTGGGAGGGAACTCACGTTACTCTAAGCCTTTGGGATACCCTAGGACAAAAAGACTATGAAAATCTCAGACCACTTCCATATTCGGAGGTTTGTTCGGAATTCGACCAAATAAAGTTTATTTTAAATTTTTATACTGACATTCAGGCCGACATACTTCTGTTGTGTTTTAGTATTGATAACATTCATTCTTACCACAACATGACTGCCAAGTGGCAGCCCGAAATTAAACATCAATGTCCGCAAACCCCATATATTTTAGTCGGCACTAAAACAGACCTTAGATATTTTAAAGAAACAACTGCAAGGGCGTCTGTACTTACTCACGATAAATATGTGTCTAAAATAATGGGTAAAAAGCTATCAAAAAAAATAAAGGCCGAAAAATATTTGGAGTGCTCTGCAAAGAATATGTCTGGGATTATAGAAGTATTATAAATTCATATAGTCTATTCAAAAGAATAATTTTTAAACTAATTTATTTATTACTCAGTTATTTGAAGAAGTGGTTCGGTTGGCTTTGAATCCCCCAATCAATCCATGGATGTGTGAAATATTCTAATATAAAATTGCATTCTTTTAAATAAACCGCTCTTTAAAAAAACAAAAATGTTAATCTACATTTCCCGCAGTCTAATTTAATTAGCATTTCAAAATATCCTTATATTTATCGTCTTTAACGAGGATATCTCATCAGAATCTCTGAATAATTTATAGTTCACATAATTAATTTTAATAAACATCGAATATGGGAACACAATCCAAGATAATGATCAGGATTTCGATTAATTAGGTTCTAGTATATCCTTGGCTGTCCCCTTGTTCCATAAAACCTTTTGGTTATTCAACTCTTTCTCTGAACAGGAAGCTCTGTTTGCCTGTGTTCATGAAAATATTTATTGCTTTTATTAGTTGTTTGACGCTACTAAAGTGATTTGATTTTAGCCTCTCTCCCAACAAATTGAATCGAATAAAAATCCAATTTTAAAGATTTAATTGGATTTTAGTTAGTTGTAACCGAATAGTCATATCTACTGAGCACATCATACCTTTGGGTGAGTTATTTGGTTATTTTAAGCATTTATTGTTTCATTTATTTTTAGTTGTCTGAGGAAAACAGATTTTTTCTTGTTGTTATTAAAATAATGTTTTTGGCGTTTTGTTTGATAGGTTTGTTTTTATCTTTTAAGTGATTAATAATGACGGGGCAATCTCCTAAGAGACAGAAATTAGACAAATTATTTTGGCATTTTAAGGATGATTTGGGAGACTATTTTTCCAACATATTGGTGGAGAATAATAATTCCCGTAAAATTATTAAAGGTTATAAGAAAGAGGTTTTGGAGCTCCAAAAGTCAAATGAGTGGAGAACACTTAAAATCGAAGATCAGGTTGATCAAATCAAGAATCAAAAAGAACAACTCAAAAATCAGATTAAACAGATTTATGATCTAGAAAAACAAATTCTAGATCAAGAAAAACAAATTCAAGATCTTCTAATAACAAATCAAGAGTGAGTTATTTCTTAAATTGCTTTTAGTTGAAACTCAAATATTAACTTTTTCGTTCCTGTGTCTATTAAGACTTTTTCATAATGAAACCACTTTCAAAATAGAAGTCAAAGAAGAACCGGTTGATATTAACTCTACTGCTCTTCAGAATGAGGAAATAGAAGAGGACCTTATCAACCGATGTAAAATAATAACGGCATCAGTATATTTGGAAAGAGTTCAAATCAATGGAAATTGAAAATATTCCGAATTATGTTTTATATTAGTTATATATTCTATTACTTATTAGAGCCTTATTTTTGCTCTTTAATGAAATAACATCTCACTAAGTTACAGTTACAGTTATTTACCTAAATTATATTAATGCGAATAAATCAAAAATTTTCATCACTTCTTTTAAAAATAATTGATTGATTTAGTTGACATCAATGAAAAGTCTAGAAATTTGTTCATGGTTAATGGTTAAGGTAGTGCCAAAACAATATATTAATTTAGTTAAGTCTCAGATTAATTAGAAAATTGCATTATGTGTTTAAATAATTGTATTTGAATAGCCTTAGATCTGTATCTGACACACATGCTCAGCGATTTCAGGGGGGGGGGGATTTTCCAAAATTTTTCGCGACCGGGGGGGGGAATAAATGGCTGATCCCCCCTTGACATGTGTGGTATTTGAGCTCTGAGAGAATTGCTTCAGAAGTTCGGAAATGAGAGGACATCTAGAGTCAAGGGCTTGCAATTGAATTGACAATAAATACTATAAATTTATGGGCTCAGGAAAAATATTTTTATATAATTTCGAAAATTTTATTTTAAAGTTAGCCAGAACATCATATGTCATATCAGTTCATTTAGCAAGATGATCTTTATCATTTATTCGACTATAACTATGGAAAACATTTAAATCCATTATATTTAAAAATGATATAAAATTTTTACGAAATTAGTTTACAGAAATAGTTTGATTTACAAACTAAATGATAATCACTAGTTACGATTTTTTGTTTTCTATTCGAATGACCTTGTTCATTTGGAGGAAAATGTTTTTGGTCTCCACTAGCCCTTATTATAGTCCAATATTATTGATTTATATTTCAAAATAGTTCTCATTCTTCTGTTCAAGTATATCAATTGGCCTGATTAATTGTTTTTCAATGAGATTAATTAATGATCTTGAAACAATGTTTGCGTTTGTATTTTGATATCCACCACTGGTCAACATTACAATTGGTATTTGAAGTGTGTGGGCCAAATTAAAAACGATCTCATCTCTCATAATTAAATTGTTTTCATCAACATTTAATTTACCCAAAGGATCACCAACCAATATATCAGAGCCGGCATTATATATGATTAGATTTGGCCTCTTTTCTTGAATTGTTGGGGTGATGGCATCAATATTTTTGATTAAGATGGACATATATTCTTCGTTTGTTGTATCTGAATTAATTTCAATCTTTCTATCGATCATTAATTTCATGATATCCTCTTTTGGATAAATTTGTGTGTTATACATATCCATAATAAAAATATGCCCCCTTTTATCTGGTAACAATAAATACTTGTCCAGTTCATAACCATTGCCTTGATGAGCATCAAGATCAATAATCATAAATTTAAAATTTTCGTCGACATTTTGCCAAAAATATTTAATTATAAGACTAATATCAGCAAAAAAGCAGAAACCCATAGCCTGAGTACTGGAAGCGTGATGGAAACCACCGCCCAAGTTTACTGCAGATCCTTTGATGCAAGCCTGACTGGCGGCTAATATACTGCCCGCTGTCTGCCATTTTAATGGGTTGATCAGTTTTTCTTGTAGTATTTGATTAGGAATAAACCGAAAAATAAATATTTCGGCAATTCTTGCAATCATCGCTTTTGAATTATGAATTTTTTCAATAAAGTTATTCGTGTGATGCAGAGCTAGGCTCTCCTTATCCACTGGGCCCATCGGTGAGATTGTATCAAATTGGCTTCCCAGATATTTTTGAAGAATTTGATGTATCTTTCTCCACTTTTGGGTATCAAAGTTATGTAAATTTTCCAAGCCATAAAAATAAATGTCATAATTATTATTATAAACAATTGGATAATATTTTTTATCTGAACAATTCAAACCATTTCTTTGGAACTTAAAGAGTGACATATTAGAAATTTTACGCGATCAGACGAGTACAACAAATGTATTTTTACACAATTCACTTGTTTTAGTTTATCACACTTATTCTGTGAATATTTAATTTTTGTTAAAAATTATATTTCTTGTCAATAATTAGTGTAAACCTATACGCACAACACACTTTACTTTTAATACACAAATACATTTTTCGATGTATTAATCTTTTTTTTTAAAAAAAATGCATTTAGAACAGGATGTTTTCTTATTTCCTTTTGCTATTTAATAGTCAATCAAAGTATAAGTTTTATATTCGTTTTTTGTTAATAATTCTCACTGAGAACTATTCCTTATCTTCAAAGTAATAATGTATTACTAACATCTTAATGTGTTTCTTTGAAACATTTTTAGATGTTTTTTAGTATTCTCTTTTTTGCCATATGTTTTCTCTGTTTTATTTTCTGTTAACAGATTACTTGCTTACCTACGATTTATTTGTTACTCCGATACTGAAATTAAATGTCTATTATTCTTGCACATAATTTTAGTTTTTATTGGTTCCCTACTTTTCATTTTAATTACTAATTTTTAATTAAGAATATGTTGTGACGAAATGAAGTAAGTAATTGTTGTAAAATATTGATTTTATAGGGAATAATAATTATTCGTTCTTTTATATTTTTGATACCAGACTAAAACGCAGATTTGTAAATATTCGATAAATTTTATAATAAAATCTTTTATTCCTATTTGTTAGTTTATTCTCATTTTTCTTGAGGTATTAGAGGAAAATTATTTTTGGAATTATTAATAACGAACTTGGTATTATATTTGCTCTTCTTTTATTAAAGTTATTAATTCTCTTTGGATAACTTATGTTTATCGTTTAAATTGTGTTTCCACTTAAAATTTTTTTTTAAATGTGCATTTGATTAATAGATTATTTTTATCTTCTGTTACAACACTTCCCGTTGCACTTACAACTTTGTAATTCTCAACTTTTCTAATTCAATTATTATTAATGAGCTTGGTGATTAAGACTATTACTATTGACTAGTTATTTTCTTCCTGCAAATTTTTAGTTTTTATTAAAATCCTGTTAAGTAATGAACTTAGCCCAACTCTTGAATACTAGCGAAACTTAGATAAATCTAAAATTTTATTGGTCATCGGTTTTACTAAAGTAGGCGTCTACATGTATGCTTTATGGCTAGCTCTCATATTTTGAGATTATTGTCATTTTAGTCTCTTAGCATAGATTACCAATGGATCCTTTTTTACATAATATTGTGATTAATTCTGATGTTATTGATAAACAATTGGAGACATCTACTACAACCACTTCAACTTCTACGACGATTTTGGAATATCTATTATCCAGCCGCAGTTCAAAAGTGGCTCCCGGTGCTTTAGATGTTACCCAAACCTCTGAAAATCTTGAAGTTATCCCTCATTTGGATCTTGAATGGACCGGGAATTCTAAATCAGAGCCTTGTTATGTAAATAAATCGTTTGTTCGATTCGTGAGTCCTCGGGTAGAGGTTCGTTATAACGAATTTATCGCAAAGACCGCCAAGAAAAGGACAGCGGATGGGAGTCGAAATTATGAAAATCTTTTGGAAATTCAGTTGCGTGAACTTAAGGAAGAAAATAACGATTTAAAGAGGAAAATCACTTCTCTTCAGCAGAAATTGAATCGAATAAAATTTTTCTCAACTAACATCAACAATATCCTTGATATGCCACTATTTGATTAGTAAATAATTTAATCCTATCTTAATATAAATCATTTAGTGAATCAACTAAATTTAATTTCCTATTAAATCATTAT
>JAQGBR010000738.1:0-11234 GCA_034698525.1 Achipteria nitens | reverse complement strand
TACATATTTCAAAGATCTATTTTCAAAAACATGTGATGGAGTTTGGAAATATTATTTTTAATTATATTAGTTTTATTTATTATTTGTCTAAATATTAATTTAAGTTGCCTTAATATTTTTTTTTATTAAAATGTGCTAGCACTTTAGAGACAAAATTAACTTTAATAAATTAATTTAATATCTCTTATTTTATTAATGATATTATTTGTTTATTCCGAGTTTTAATTTAATTCTGATAAAATAAAATTAATATAGAATTACTTCAATTCTTTATTTAATTCATAATTAAGTTAACATTAATAATTATCATTTTTCCAGACTAGAATCAGCTGAATATTGACTGAAATGATTGCTATGATAACAAAAATGTTATTTTAATATAAGCTAGCTCCCTGGAATACAATGCTTGACCTGACTTTAACTAATCATTTATATATCCTTTTTTAGTGTAAGAGTTAATATCCATAAGTTTGGGAGTAGGTTATGAGAACAGATGCCGCTCGCCCATGCGCAGTGGGGGTTACTAATTGTTTTAAATTAAATTATTAAAAAATTAAATAAAACCAACTAGCGCGATCATATGGCGCATGGGTGAGCGCGCAAATTACCGGCGCATTTTTATTTCTTTGTTGTAAAACAAAGAAATATAACGACAAAACAGTTGGCAACCATTTTAACAAATATATATTTATCAACAATTGTTAGTGCTTTCAGTTTTGTTGTGTTTTGCCCCATTTTTATATTAGTGAAATTAATGATAAAATTATTTGGTTGACAAATGATTTTGATTAAATTTAAACTATTGTCAAATAATTATCAAAAATATTTTAATTATTTTAATGAATTAAATAAAAGCATTGATTTGAATAATGAAGTATTAAATATCGCGAATGAAATAAAATCATCGAATGATTTGAATGAAAAACAGTGTTCGGTTTCACTGAACCGTAAGTTAAATGAATTTTAAAAAAAAAATTTATTAATAAATTAATTTATTTTTTAGGGATTGATGTCAAAAAATACGATAAAAATGATAGAAATGAGAAACAATTTATACAAAATCGTGAAGAAAGAGATGGCGGAAACTCCTCTTAATTGAGTGCTCAAGATGTGTCTGAAAATGAATCACAAGATATTGAATGTAATAATAACAAGATTCAATCAAATGACAATTGACAACTGTTTGATGAAAATAAGGAAAATGAAAACACTAATGAAAACTGTCAAAATGTTGATATAAATTCTAATGAGATATCCATTGAAAATAACAAATATAAACGTTTGGTACAGATAAAGAAAGTCAAGAAATATTTATTAAAAGATCGTAAAAGAAGTGCAAAGTCTTTAACTTTTGGCTGATTAATTGATTCTATTAATCGAAAAAAACCCAAAAAACGTACCAAAACAACCAAAAACATCAAAATATTTGAAATATCATAAGTATGTCCACTCAAATGACAAGAATTTCAAATGAGTCCTTTGTCTCAACTATTTTATTAAAAATATATTTATAAATAAAGATGAATAATCAGAATAATTTAATTGTGAATTTGAATCTAGGTCGTATCAGAATGGGATCATTAGTATCTCAATTATATTGAGGACTATTTTTAGCTCAATATTAGAGTAACAGAAAATTAATTACTTTTAGAATTATTTTCATTTCATAGAAATGTTTTGACGACAAAACAAATTAATTATTTAAATATTTTTTGAAATCCAGTCTAAAAAATATGAAACTCTGGCATAAACTCCAGGAAAGCCAGGGGTAGCACAGCGTCTGCCGAAACTAACGACTCCAGTCAAATAAAAACGTTTATTTTGCGGATCAATTTGCATGAGTGGTCCCCCAGAGTCTCCCTGACAGCTATCTTTGGTTGAGCCAATAGAACCGGCACAGAGATATTGTTCGGTAATAGAGACCACTTTATCGAATGCTTTCCCGCACTCTTCGTTTGACTTTATTTCAACGTCTGCTTCGCGTAAGATATCACTTGTCTTTCCATTGAATTCAAGTCTTCCCCAACCGGTAATGAAAGCACTTCTGCCGATATTCTCATCCGAATTAAGCACTACAGTATCGAAGGGCAGACATATTGGCCAAACCCTACGATTAAATGCAACCTATGATTCATATAATGTTATTTACAATTATATGTATAATAAAAGGACAGTTAATTACTTTTTTTGATAACTTAATGATTGCGATGTCGTTCTTATAAGTTCGGGGTTCGAACTCTTTGTGTGCCATAATCTTAACCACATTGTAGTCAACGGCTGCGTCTTCTTTAGTTCTTTTGGCGATATTATGTTCGCCTAATCTTACTTTGAATCTATTTGTAGGTAAAACCCGTCCGCCCTCTACTACACAATGAGATGCTGTTATGATGTGTTCATTAGAAATGAGAGCCCCTCCACATTGAGCCGTAAATTTTCCCGAATCTTCAATAAATAGGGCGGCCTTTAATTGATAACAAAGAATTTAATAAAAATCATTTTATTAGCTATACATACCATCCACGGCCACGAACCCGGAGCAGAAGGCTTTCCTCCGACAATTCGAGTCTTACTGACAACACTTGTGTTTCCACAAACTTTTCGAAACAAAGATATTATTAACTTTTGAACAGAATTAGTGTTATTTTAACCTTTGGGTAATTTTTCCGGAATTATTCGACCGTTTGATGCGATGTCATCCTCTATGGGCGCTGTTGTGGTTGTGGTAGTAGTGGTTGTGGTAGTCCTGAAAATTTTCTTTCTTTTGGTTGTGTTTTCAATTTGCTTAACGACAGGACAGCAGACTTTAGGCGTTTCATTATCGTAACCACACGTCGATTGTCTTAAGAGTCTCAGATTTCTAGAGCTTAACAGTTCATCGCATCTGAATAAAGGTTCGCACACTCCGTTCTTACCCTTTGGAGTCGTACAGAACTCCTGTTCCTCTTCAGGAAAATCAACTGTTAATCAAATAATTAAAATACTTTAAAAACGAATTCTTAAGTGGAAAACAAAGCCTTACTCTGTCTTTTGGTCTTATAATTGATTGAATTTGAAGAATAAATTAAGAAATTTATCACAAAAATTATTTTCATTTTTTAATTTTTAAAAAATTGAAATTAATTTCAAAATAATCATAATTTTGGCAAAAATTAATATAAACTACAAATTCATTGAAATTAAAAAATAAGACAAAAATCAATGCTTTTGGAAATTATATAAAAACTTTTGAAATAATTGATTACTAGTAAGAGATAGAGTATAGCCGTAGGGAAGGATATGATGCCATTATTGGTGACCTTCTATTCAATTTCTTTTATAATAATCGGTAATTACTTTCTGATAACTAAATGACTCACATATTCCTAATAAATAATTACAAAATACAAAACTAATGTCTTTTTAGGAGAAACTAAAAATTTAAACGATTTTAAACTGAATAATAAATTTAATTTTAATGATTTAATTAATAAAATTATTGTTAATTAGTGACAGTCCGTCACTAACAGTCCCGTCAAAGGTTTATCCCATATTTTTTCTGTTTCCTTCTCCGCGTTTGTGATCTAATAATAATAATAATAATTTTAAATAAATTATTTAATAAATCAAAGAGAAAACAAACCGTCCGTCCAATCATCCCATTCTCTGGCTTTTCTGAGAGTTTCGGAGTCATCCCTTTCGATGAGATCTTCTTTTCTTTGTTGTTCGCACTCGTCTTCGAAGAGTTTTTTGTCCGGATTTTCTGCCCAATCGATCAAATTATTACTATAACTGATGACAAAAACAATAATCAAATTTAAATTTTAAAAAAGTGATATCAAAGACATACACATTGGGATCAGTTATAGAAAGAGTTCCCTCCTCTAACTTTTGATTTACAAACTCATCGACACTAACGGTCGGAATACTTGGATATCCCAAACCATAAATCTTTTTCTGCACTTCATTTCTCGTGATTATCATAGGTTTAAGTCGAGGAGTGTCTGATCTTTTAGTTTTAAGCGTTTGTTTGTTGTCTTTGTTTAATGCCTTCATTTGTTTCATGTGTTCTAAAATTGGTTTTTCTGTTTGAATACTATTTAACTCTTCTAATGAGTGGTTAATCCAACGATTAATTAAAGTTAAATAATAATCTCTAATGATTTCATCGTCGGTGTTATCATCTGTTCGTGAGAACTGTTGTCTTAATTGTTCCAATTTGTTGTCCATTTGTTTGGCGACTCTATATCTTTTAATTTTGTCATTTCTGTTATAAACGGCTGACTCGAGTGATGCCATCGAAGAACTACTTAACACCACTTCTTCCGAACTATCGTTGCCTTTGACTTCAATTTCAGTGATTTTGTAATCATTGAGGCGTTGAATAAAATCATTGAAATAAATTTGTGCCGTTTCTAACGCTTCCATTCTCTCAGTTCTGACTAACTTAAGGGTCAGATCCCCCAAAATTGCCGGTAATAACAGGTATTTAAGATTTTTTGTGTGAATCTCTTCTACGGATTCATTAGAACTAAAGAGAGACAACTCATTCACCAAATTTGTCGACTCTTCCAATAGTTTGATGCCTTCATTCACTTTATTCTAATCAATGAAATCGTTTTATTAAATATTAGTTTTATTTCATATAAAAAATACCTGAAATTTGGTGTCATTTGTCGAGAGTTGAGATCCTTTTAATTCTTCGTTTATATCAAATCCTTTGTCGAAAAGTTGAGACAATTTTGTAATTAATTCATCCATTTTTCCAATTAATTGCTTTAATTATAATTAAATACAAATAATTTATTTGAAAAATATTTACTTTTTTTTAAATCACTTCAAACGCTTCGTTTATAAATAAAGAACTTTCATATAAAGCGTTACATAAAGTGTTACCTATTATTGAATTTTGAGAAAAAGTCAATGTTTTTGAATATAAATCTTATATTTTTATTTCAATACTAAATAATTGTAAAAAAGAAAGAGTGGATTGAATATAATGACTAATAATGAGCACTAAATGGTCACTAAATGGTCACTAAATGGTCACTAAATGGTCACTAATTAGTTTGGAGCACACAATTAATTAATAATTATTCAAACAATTCTTTAAATAATAAATTTATACTTATATGAGAACTACTATTAATTTAATTTATAATTATATTAATTGAGAGAAATATATATGAATTGATAATTAATTTTGAATCCATTCTGAGTTTAATATTTGGTTTATATTAAATCTTTGAACGGAATCTTCACAACTCATGTTTAAAATCAATTGTTTTACACTTTCAGACACTTTATGTTCGTTTAAATCTGGAAATTGAATGACTGGAGAGTTAGTCGACTGTTCAGAAGTGTTTGCTGTGAGTTGTCGTTCGGGAAAAGTTTTGAAAATAAATGTAAACAAAACTATTGCGAGACTAAAGATATCACTTTTGAAAGCGTCGTAATCAGCGTTACTTAAGTCTAACACTTCCGGAGCCATATATACTTCCGTTCCTTTAAAGTCAATGATTAAAATTCTAAACATTTCAATGTCTTTAAGTTAAAACAATACCCAAACGACTCTTACAGAGAGCCGTTCCTTCTTTGAGTTCAACTATTTTAGCGAAACCAAAATCAATAATTTTAATGCATTCCATTTGCTGTCCATCTATTTGTTGAGGACAGCCATCAAAACCAACTAAAATATTATCTAATTTGATATCCCTGTGCACTATTGACAAACTGTGCAAAAATTTCAAGCCTTCGACTAATTGTTTGAAATAATATTTGGCTACACTTTCCTCAAAAGGACCGGAACTTCTCATAAGTTTTTCAGCCATATCTACGCCATTAAACCATTCCATTAGAACCCATATCCGGTTTTGGTCATAGTTTTCATATTTTTCCAGAAATTTAATTATATTTTTGTGCGGTTTTTCCTTAAATTTTAAATAAATTCTATTAAATGAAAAAAAACTTTGAAAAAAGTGTCGAAAAATACTTTTAAAATTTCAAAAACAGATAATTCATTGTCGACTAAACGCTTAACGACACCCGTTTTATCACATATTTTGAGGGCACCAATACATATCTTATCGGGTGTCGACACATATTTGACTTTATAGACGTGAGAATAAGTGCCACAACCGATGTGTAAACCAAAATTGATGCCTAAATTTTTTGCGTGTTTTATGTCTTTGGTATCGATTGTAATGCCATTATTTAGGGCTAACATCCCATTAGTTCTCATTATTTAATTTACAGTTGAATTTAAAATCTATAAAACAATAAACTATTTAATTATTAAACAATTGATATGAAGTGCAAGAAATTCAAATACCTTTCAAATGATTATTAAAATAATTTTATAAAATATAAGAAATCAAATAAAAGCATTTGTTTATTGATTTTACTGTCGATAATGAATAGGAACTCAACAAATATTTCCGAAAAAATGTTGTTTTAAAATAACATCAAAATTGTTTTAATAATAGATTAAACGTAAATCAAAATTAAATTATCATTTGATTAATGGATAAAAACCTGATTCGTGTTATAACTTATAAGCAGTTTTTAAACATAAAATATTCTGATTTTTAAAATTCTCTATTATTTGAAATGATATTAAAAACTAAACATTTGTTTTGCACTCAAATTACTCTATAAATAATCGCTTTTAGAGTCAAAATTTTCTTGAATATAAAAAAGGAAATCATCGATCAATTTGTGATCTGATTTATGACAAAACAAAAACTAATTAATAATCGATTGATTGATAAAATAATTGCTTTCTATAAGAATCAAATCGAATATAAAATAACAGAAATCATTAGAATAAAAGCTACAAATTGTCTGCAAAGCTGTTGTCTCATCTCTTGTGGACCCAAATAATAATAGTAATTATAAATCACTCGAATTGTTATTTCAACACATAATCTATAGGTTTAACTATAGTTTAGAAAAATAATAATAATTATAATTAATTGTTATAATTGTTGAGCAGATAATGCCATCGATTAAGGATTCAGTAGTGAAGAGCAGCACATTATTTCAAAGCCCATTAATATAGCGATCAGTCTATATATCGATAGAATGTATAGACAGTCATACCGTTTATAATATAAATACATAACTCATCAAAAGGTAATACAATTACCAAAGAATTAAAACAAAAACTCAAAACACTTCAGACTTGAGCTATAATTTTGGAATAATTTAGTCACGAATTTAGACCGAAATCTTTCATATGGTCTTCAATATCGACCCGACATATCGGACATCTCTTGTTTGTGGTCAGCCATTGATCCACACATTCGATGTGAAACAAATGCATACACGGGAGGCGTCTAAGAAAGGATCGACAGATAATATTAAGTTTAAGGGTTGTATCAAACATTGAATAATTTGATTAATACCTGACGTCTTCATTGTCTTCAAATTCACTCAAACAAATGGTACACTTCTCAGTGCTGTCGTCTTCAGGAGTACTCAATTTAATGCGTTTATATTTATGAGGGAAAGTGTTTCTCTCAATAATGGTTTGTGTGGCGCCCCTATTAATAGAGTGTCTCTGTTGCATAAGACGCCAGTAGTCCTCCAGACGGGCAGTCATGTGGCGCGACAAAAGAGGTCCGATATAGTGATAGCTCTGATGAAAGTCAGCCATTGGAGGCGGAAGGGGTGCATACATCTCAGCCGAACGGCCGCCATAAGGCTATTCAGGAAAAAATAATCAAATTGTGTTCTTTGAGTAAATATACAATTGATTTACGGGCGGAACCATTCCTGCGGGTGATATCGATATATGAAAACCTGGCGGAGAGACACCAAAGTGAAGCCGTGCCGGATGTGTGGGCGGGTGGTAGTGGTGTTGATGTACGTGATGGTGCAAATGGGAATGTGACGCATCCGGTGTCGAGTGTATAATAACCTCACTTTGAAACGTTCCGTTTGGATCAACCAATACTTCAGCCGATACGTGATGTGCCGCTGAAGGGATTGGCGCTCCCGTTGGCTGAGGGTTAGGAGTATACATATTTGACACTCCCATCAATCGCTGTGTATTTGAATTCTGAGGTGGAGGCGACTGTTGGGGACGATTACAGGACCCACAGGTTGTGTCGTTTGTCAGAGTCGAAGGGGTTGACGACTGAGGAATGTTTGTATTGAGCGGACCGACACTTATATTAGCGGCACTGGAATTGTGGCCATTATTATGGCTGTGATGTGGCGTCAAATTCAGTGGCATTGCATCCGAACTGCACACAAAAATACCGGACGGTCCGGGAGTTGAGGGCGTCGGAGGTGGAGGGGGCTGACCCACCGGCACAAATGGGGCCAATGGGACGTGTGATGACTCCATCAAATGTCTCTGATAGGCCTCTTGTTGTCTACATTCAAATCAATTATTATTTATATTAATTATGAGTCTAAGCGGAGGACATACCTAACAAACATCTGGTGCTGATATAGACTCTGGCGCTGTCTTTGCAATTCATTCATACGCTGCTGTGCGACCCAAAGCCTCTGTTGGTTTGGGTGTATCCGTGAGTGCGGATGCATTGAGTATGGGTGCAAAGGTAAGTGCGCCGGTGGGGGACTAAAGTATTGCCCGAATTGGGGCACATTTGAACCGTTTGGAGGTATATTCGGTGCGATTGAAGGTATTGAAGACATTGACGGTATGTTTGGAATATATGTCAAATGCGGGCTATTTATAGGACTAGTGGTCGCAGAATAGAAGCCGTGATTATGTGGACACTGAGAGGTCGACCCCATCGACGTATGGTTTGGATTACCATTCAATGAGTTGTTCGAAAAATTACAATTGAATGGCGAGTAATCGATTAGATTTGGAAAGCCGTCTGAATTGGACGACATCTGAGGATAAGCGCCGACAGAAATGTTGTTTGGATTTGAATTACTTGTATTGACACCAATATTACTATTATTACTATTAATAACATTATTATTAGTATTAATACTATTGTTATTTGTGTTCTGAATATGATATCTACAGCTCTGGAATTCGGGGACTAATTGTTGATAATTAGAGTTAAAGATATTGTTATTTGAGTTGACGTTTGGTTGCGATATATTCATTGGTGGCGCCAATTGGATACACGAACTGCGGGAGTGGTTCAGGTCGTTGTGATCGCGGCTCAACCGATGATCGCGTTTGGCGGCAATGGAGGCAATGGCAGCACTGGTTGTGGCACTGCTTTCACTCTTCAGTGCTTTACTATTTGACTCAATAGTCGACTCGTCGTCTGATTGCGTCAAATCAACTAAAATAGCGGTCGCAGTACTCGTCAAAGACTGGTCCCTCTTATTTGTAGACAAATTAGTGGTCAAATTGTGTGACGGACCAGCTTTGGGCTCAAGAATACCATTACTTGCGGTTGACTTTTGTTTGTTTAAACAGTTATTGTTAGCGTTGACCACAACCTCAACACTAATGGAGTCGGAATCCGAGTCACTCGAAAGACAATCTAATTGGAGATCAGGTGCTTCTGGCCATTGATTGGCCACAGAATCACAAACACTATTCATACCACTCATTGCAGACATCAATCACTAAATTGATTGGATGTCCACATAATCTCTTTTATCGTTTTAAAAGCCATTCATTGATATAATTAAAAGTATTTGCATTCATATCATAATTAAAAGAGTATTTAAAAACAAATAATTAATTTTTAAAAGAAAAACAAAACTATAAATAAGTGTTTAAAACAAAAGTATGTTTTGTTTTGTCTTCAAAACCAATACTCAAAACAAATAATAAAAGACTCGGAAAACGACTCCATATTTATGTCTCAATAAATACGACGTTTTTGTTCATTGAGTCAAACATTTGGAGGCAAAACACCATTTAATACACCATTTAAGGTATACTCACAACAAATTACGTCCACTTCTTTGATCACAATTTTGTTTTGTCACTAAACTGTGATAACACTAAATAAATATTTAATAATTTATTTCGTATATTATTTCGTAAATCATATGAACTTTTAATTACATTAAATAAGTTTTGAATTTAATTTGTTTTTTGTTTCACTTATTTTTGATATATATTTTTGATTAGATATTATTTTTTGTCTCTTTTTCTCTGAATTTAATTACTGTTTTATATTTGATTTATTTGATTGAATGCAATATTTTTTAATCTAATGTTTTAATATTTGAGTCAATATTTATTGTGGTTTTAAAGGTCTGTTTGAATCAATCAGTTGTTTATTTGAGTCGATCTCAAGTCATATGTTTTCTTTAGTCATGTGATTGACTTTTAAAGCATTTAAATAATCGCTTCAATTATTGGATTATTTTTCTGATAAAACCATTGATTTTCAATTTTTTAATAAAACGATTAAAAAATGAATAACGACTGGAAGCGAGTGTTTGTGACGGTCGGCACCACTCGTTTTGATAAATTAGTCGATAATTTACTTAAAGAGGAGACACTTCGGGTCCGAAATCTAATCTTTTTCTATAAAATTCAAATCAAAGTCGAGTAGTGTTTGATTTTAGTCTATATTTAGGTCTTATCTTTGAGAGGATGTTCTCAACTAACTATTCAATTGGGTTCAACTCCCTGTCCACCAATCGATTTAAGCAAATCTAATATCAATATTAAGACATATGACTATAAGAATAGTATTTTAGAGGACATAATTAGTGCTGATTTGGTTATAGGACACGCCGGTCAGTCCTCAACTCTCTTATTATGAGT
This sequence comes from Achipteria nitens, assembly GCA_034698525.1. Taxonomy (NCBI): domain Eukaryota; kingdom Metazoa; phylum Arthropoda; class Arachnida; order Sarcoptiformes; family Achipteriidae; genus Achipteria; species Achipteria nitens. Next base: position 532 of record JAQGBR010000738.1, on the reverse strand, counting down.
AACTATTGATTAACTGTTTAGGTGCCGGAACTTCTTTGGAAGTGCTTCGACAATATAAGCCATTACTGATAGTCATAAATGAAGACCTAATGGCAAACCATCAAAAAGAATTGGCCGACAGATTGGAAACCGACGGATATCTCTTTTACTGCAATACAAACACTTTAGTCAATAGTATTAACAGTTTTAATGAAAAACTTTTGAAACCATTTCCAGAATCAAATCCATTATTATTCGCAGATTTTATCGATAATATTAGACAAGAATTGATTAAATAATTTATTAAACATTTGTTAAAATCGATTCAAATATTAATTTATTGTAATTTTTTGTCCGTTTTTTAGTTGTCATTAAAATAGTCTATTATATCAGTAAAAACGATCAGAAGTTTGAAATTAATAAAATTTATTTAATAAATACCGAATACTCTAACATAAGACGCCTTATGTGACAGTCCCTGACTCGAGTTAACTTCAAAATAGCATGGTATGCTACCAAGGTAGTACACCACCCTCTCTAAGAAACTGAGATA
>JAQGBR010000737.1:0-11236 GCA_034698525.1 Achipteria nitens | reverse complement strand
ATAAATCTTGTCTATAAGTAATTCAATTCAATTCAAAATCAGTATGTTAAGTAATAGAATTATTTAAGAATAACTAGGCTAAATAAGTTTTAATAATGAATTGACTAAATTGAATATTAGATTTGAATTTTACTATTATCAAACATAATTATTAGTAAAGCTATACTCAAATTAAAGCTTTAAAAGATATAATCTGTATAAATTTTTATTTATTCTTGTTGAGATAAATTGAGAAGAATACTCTATTCAAGTTAATAACTAAAAAAGGGTCAGTTTATTAGTTACTTAATATTTGTGACATTATTTATGAACAAATTTTCAATGTTTTGTGTATTTGTTTTGAAATGTTTTTAATTAATTAAAAGATTTCTTCATTTTTTAATAGTTTTGTCGCTTTTAATCATTTTTAGAGTAATTTTAAATTAAAATTAATATAATTATCAAAACTCCAGTTGTGTTTGACTCTAGTTTTGTAGTAAAAACAATTAAAATGTCAACATTTGAGGGAAATTTGAGTGAAGTCTTGAGTTGTATTGAAATTATGGTCAGAAATATTAAACACAAAAGAGATTTAATACTTAAAGGAATCGCTGACAAGAAGTGTGTGTCCACTAAACAGTTGTCTGAACTGTTGAACACATTTGTCAATCAAATAGTCGACAACTTTGACAAGACTTCAGACGAAGAGTTGGCCAAAAGCTTATCAGAAGAGCCGCACAAATGTCTATTCGATGACATCACTGCTGCCAATCAATTGAGACAACGGATCAAATCACTTGAGGACAGCCTTCAGAAGGAGACTGAAGACAAACAGCGAATCGAAAGCCATTGCGAGAAGATTTTGAACGACAGTCAGACTAATGATGAAAATCACAAGAAATGTGTCGAAGAACTCAATCATATGATTGAAAAGTATTGACTTTTTATTTAAATAATATTTTATTTTGAATTAATTTTCTTTTTATCCCTTTTTTAGTCTCAAAAAGTCTGAATCAGAGCTTAAATTGAAAACACATTCAGACAAACAACGGATCAAAACACTTGAGGACAGCCTCCAGAAGGAAACTGAAGACAAACAGCGAATTCAAAGCCATTGCGCGAAGATTATGAACAACTGTCAGACTAATGATCAAAATCACAAGAAATGTGTCGAAGAACTCAATCAAACCATTGAAAAGTAGTGTCTTTTTATTTAAATGACATTTTATTTTCAATTAATTATGATGAACCAGAAGAAGATTATGACGAGACCGCTGATGACGGACCACAGTTGGCCTCCGAAGAAGTCTTGAAGAATAGGCCGATGGCTAAAGCAAAGCGAAGAAGTGATTTGAACGCCTCTGAAACCGATGAACTAAAGAAGACAGCGTTCGGCGGATTCAGTGGTTTTAAAGGTTAGTCCTCTTCTGATTGACTCAATTGTCTTAATTTCTGAACTATTGATTAATTGGTATTAACTGTTGTCTTAGGATTTGCCACAAATACGACCCAAAATCCATCGTTTAATGCCTTTAAGTCATTCATTCAGACGGAAACAAATGACAACACATTTAAGAGTTTGCCGTCGACTCAAACAAATGGTGGCAAACCTGTAGTCAATCCGAAGACTGATTCAAACGTCGAAGACATGACAACAGAAGATTCGGAGGACTTATATAATACCAAATTAAGTGAATTAAATAAATGTTTTTTCCAACACATAACCAGTTATATGAATAGATCCGAGTTTTTTGATTTCACTCAAGTCTGCAAAGAATACATCGATTACCACAAAAAGATCGAATCAGAGACTAAAGTGGAGACAATCGGCGAAAAGAAGAATCAGATCTCTTTGAGCTTATCGTCACAGACAACAACTCTGACATCAATTAGTGAACCCAATAGTTCCCAATCCAGCACTCAAGCAGTTTTCGGTTCCCAATCGACTCTTTCCAGTAATTAATTTTTTGTCAATTGTTTAGCCATTAATTATCTTCTATTTTAAGGCCAATTATCTGTTCCGATGTCGTCACAGAGCAGTGTTGGTCTGTTCTCATCACAATTGCCGAAAAGCGAAGAGTCGTCAATGTTTGTGAAGCCTAACATACAATTCGGTCTGACCTCTAAGCCGTTTAGTACCGGATTCACCACTTCTGAGACTAAGGGCGGACACAATACTGAAGATAATGCAAATGAAGAATCAGATGAACCGCCAAAAGTAGAATCAGTTGAACACAAAGAACCCGATTCTGTATTCAGTAAAAAGTATTTTAAAATATTTAGAATTTTTATAAAATATTTAATGTTTTGATTGAATTTAGATGTAAATTATTCTTCAAAAAAGGAGAGGAATGGTGTAACAAAGGGATCGGATATCTTTATATCAAAAAGGACTCATCCACAACAGGGGCTCAACTGTTGATTAGGGCGGACACAAAATTGGGAAATATTTTACTTCATATTACACTAAACGACTCGTTGCCGATAAGTAAAGCGCCGCAAAACAAAGGCGTTTACTTGTCATGTATTCCTAACCCACCGCTCGACCCGAAGGCCAGCACTCAAACCAGTGTTACGTTTTTGATTAGAGTTAAACCCGAAGACATCGAACAGTTGTTCGACACTTTAGTTAAATATAAGACTGAAAAATGAGATTTAAATTACAGACAAAACACTTAATACTGTTTTTAATTTTGTTTATTTGCAGACAATTTTCAGATAAATTTTTAACGAATTATTCAAATTTAATGAACAGTTGTTTTAATTGTAAGTCTTCTGAAATCCAATAATCAATACATTTAATCATTAATTTTAGTTATTTTCCGAGTTTTCAATTAAAGACTATTTTGTTTCGAAATTATATTTCATTTGATTATAATATTCTTATTAATATTTTTAAGAGTTTGAGTGCATTTGAAAATACATTTTTATATTTCATATCTGTTTTCAATTCCCACTAATTTACAGCTCAGTTCCCATAACTTTCGTGCGGACACATCATCCACAGCATTAGCCACCATACTGTCCACTCGATGGCAGTTCCTTTTGATTAATAAATAAAAAATATTGTGTTTTTGAAAATAAAATTTGTTTGACTCACTTATAATAATGTCCGGTCTCTTCGTTTAAAGACTCTTCAAGTGTACAGAAAAGTGTGGTCTGAGCTCCTAATTCTGAGTCGACAGCAATTATTCGGTTCAAAAAATTGTAAATAAAGGCCACAAAACCATCCAAATGTCTGTAAAGATCTGTTTTAATGATTCCTGGATGCAAACAATATGTTCTAATATTGGTTTCGCTCAGTCTTATAGCCAACTCTCGAGTGAATAAAACATTTGCTAATTTGCTCTGAGAGTAAGCCTCATATTTGTCGTAATTCTCATCTAAATTAATGTCTTCAAAATGTATTTCCCCTCTGATGTGTGCAATGGACGACACATTTATTATTCTGGCGTTTGAAGAGTTTTTCAAGTTTTCCAGTAAAAGGTTAGTCAATAAGAAGTGTCCTTTAATTGAGTATTGCTTTTATGATAACTATTATATTTTTTTTAAATCAAAACAAACCCAAATGATTGGTTCCGAATTGCATTTCAAAGCCGTCCTCTGTTTGCCATTTAGGACAGAACATAATTCCCGCATTATTTATCAAATAATCAATTTTGTCCTCTTCCTGACCGATGTCTTTAGCGAATTGTCTGACAGACATTAGTGACGATAAATCTAATTTCTTGACCACAATATCTGCGTCTTTGAACTCTTGTCTTATATCATTAGCTGCGATGTGAGCCTTACTTATGTCACGACAGGCCATAATCACCTATCAATTAATAGTAATATTTTAGTGATATTAATATTTTAATATCACAAAAGTTCAACAAGATGGTATTACCTTAGCGTTCAACTTAGCCATCACTGTTGCAGTCACCTTTCCTATTCCAGTGTTTGCACCGGTAACGATCACAACTTTACCGCTCAGAGTTTTTGGATAATTATTAAACTTTTTGGGTCCTAACCCTATAAATCTCCACGAATTCACAATCCATTCACAAATTAATTCAAATAAAAACTTTAAGTTAACGTAAAGACTATACGTTAATCTCATTTTATTTTAAAAATTATTAGTTTAGTTACAGAATATTCAAAACTTGTAATCAAAAAAATAGTGACTTTAATACAAATATTGATTTTGCTTAAATGAAAAACTATAATATTTAAAATGATATATCATGTTATTAACACATATATCTTTTAATTATTGATCCGCACTTTTTGAATTCTGAGAATGGAACAGAATAAGTATATATTTATATATATTCAAACTTTATCTGCATATAAACAGATTTAAATTAATACTTAAATAATTAATTCAAAATAATCCTTAATTATAATTAAGGGTTTCTGTCATTTACTTAAAAAATTAATTTTAATTTATTTAAATTTATTTACTCAATATTCTGTACAAAATTAATTAACATTTAATCAGGAATAATATTCTGTTCTCTTCTTGAAACTCATATCAATATTTAATAACATTTGCGATTAAAATATTTCCGATGAAAAAACTAGAGTTAAAATGTTTTTCAATATTTATAACCAAATATTAACAACAGATACAGAAAATTATTGACATTTTTCTAAAAATTTCTTTTTTATTTTGAACTTTATTTTCAATTCATTGTGTAATTGGTCTGACATTTATTCCGTTTTATTTTACTTTCAAACTTATGAAACGATACAAAAGTTATCAATGCAAGTATTGTTCACATTTTGTTTGTATAATATATGATATTTATCATTGAGTTTATAGTCATTGGAGTGTTTGATCTAAATTTTATTTTAAACTTTTGTTTTACTAAAAATTTTTGTCTGAAAAATGTGGGAAAAAGTGTCACTTTTTTTATCGGCCAACGATTTAATACAGAGATTAATTCAAATGAGACGGTTATTATTTTTCAATGCCAAATGACTAAGATATATCATAATTAAGAATTAATGTTTCCGAGGTTTAATGCGCTTTTCTCGTGAAAACTACTGACTTCTAGTAAATTGTTTTCTCATATTTTTTTTTGTTTTACTTCTTCAGACAATTAGTTAATTGATTTTATGGCCCGACTTTTGACAAATGAGTTTTTAATTTTCACTCTTTTTGTTTTCTGTAATTATAAGAATTCAATAGTTATGTCAAAAATACAAAAAATACATTTTAGACTTGACATACATTTATGGGTTCGTTGACTAACCATTCAGTTTAAGACTAATTACTTCTATCTTACAGACCATTGAAAATATTAATTGTTATCATAACTTAAGTAAAATAACTGTAAAATGCCTTTAATTAATTTTGACACAATCACCAGAACCATTATTTCTATTTTATCATACTTATTTTTATTTGTTCAAAATGCTCTAGAAATAAACACGGAACAATTTATTTAATTTTCTAGATTATAATTCGTGAAAATAGTATTTTCAAAATACAAAATAACTTTTGTGTATGTTTTCCAAAATTATTTACTATTTTTATCAATAGATTATTAAATTACTTTAAATAATAACTAGGAATTAGATATTTTTAGAAAGTTTGATAAACCTTATTACATTATCATCTAGCTTAAATTAGATTATTAGACATTCATTTTTATTTTTTATTGGTAAAATGATTTAAAATTGATGTCATCTCAAATATATTATCGACTCATCGCTTGATTTGATTTGATTTTAGTTTATTTAAAAAAATTACCAAAAAAGTTGTTTATTTTAAAAATAGTTTATAAGTAGAGCTTCAAAAGCAGATCACAAATATTAGATTAAATGTTATCTAATGGTAACATATTTTATCGCAAAATCATTACTTTCTGTTTTTGGATTAGTTTTCATTTTACCGAAAAATTGTTTAATATTTAAAATATGTTTTCAGTAGAATTGGCCAAAAAGTTAAAAGTTTTGTTACTTTTAATTAAAATGTTATTTAAATAATTTTGTTCTGAAGTTTTTCGAAGAAATGTTTAAAAATCTGAATAAACGTAAAGTGTCTCAAATAGTGTTGACATTAATAGCTTTGATGTCATTAGTGATTACTATTAGAATAATTAAAGACCAAAATATGGATTTAAGTCTAAAATCGTATTTGAATTATAGTTTAATTGAGTCAAAGATAGAAAATAAACCAAAAATATTTTGTATGATTACTACTCAAGTGGCAAATCATCCGACAAAAGCCATTGCCGTTAAGAATACTTGGGCTAAACGGTGCGATCAGTTCTTATTCTTAAGCTCTGAACAAAACGAAACACTTCCAGCCATCAAAATCTGTGATATTGACGACAGGAGTCATTTGTGGTGTAAAGTATGTAAAAGTTTAGATCAAATTTTATTAATTTTAATTAAATTCTCATTTAATTACAGACAAAATCTGGTCTTAAATATATTTATGATAAATATTATAATCAATTCGATTGGTTTCTTAAAGCAGATGACGACACATATATCATAATTGATAATTTGAAGTCATTCCTCTCAGTCTATTCACCGGAAAGTCCGCTATATTTTGGCTGTAAATTCAAACATAAAGATGTTGTTTATATGAGTGGTGGCGCCGGTTATGTATTGAGTCGCGAATCGCTTCGACTTTTTATTGAGAAATCTATTGCCAATAATACCGACAATCAGTCATGTCGTGCGCACTCAAATACCGGTGCTGAGGACATGGAATTGGGTCGTTGTCTGCAGAGTGTTGGGTGTATCGCAGGTTTGGACACATTTTCATATTTAATTGAGTTCTGATTCTATATGAAAATTAGGTGACAGCAGAGATGCCTCACTAAAGCCCAGATTCTTTCCATTCGATCCATTGAAGATAGTGTGGCCGCACACAGACCTCAACGCTCTTGCACCTTGGTTTAGCACATACAGTGTATACCCGCACACAACTGGTCCGGACTGTTGTAGTCCAACATTAATCTCATTTCATTACGTGACGACAGAACTCATGTATTTAATGGACTTTTTGTTATATAAAGTAAATGTCAGTAAAACACAAATTTAAGAAAAATTAGTGAAAAAACAAAAAAAAAATGACTTCACGTGAAATAAAACTTTTGATTTATTAAAGGACTGGGTTTTGAAAGTTTTGAAAGTTTTGAAAGTTTTTGAAAGTTATTAATTGGGAAACAGTCTAAAAAATGATTGTTTTAATGGATCAGTTGGTGCAGACCTATCAAAGAATGAGATGTAAAATATTAACCAGAATTTGGAAGAATATCAAAGACGACAGATGTCTTATCAAAGGGGGGACTCAAAAATCTGTTGCAGAGGTCATCAAAGAGATTATTAATACAATCAATGTATTCATTGACCAATCATTGGATTTCAGAAGTGAAGTATTTGAGTGTATTTACAAATGTTATCAAATGTCAGTATATTTTATGAGAGAAAACTGGCTCTTCATTGGATCGATAGTTGCTTTTGTATTAATCGCTAAAAAGTTATACAATTTCTACAAAAATCTTTTAGATTTTGATATTCATTTCGATGATTTGCCACAAAATCGCGAAACAAATGGCAACCCCTTTTGCGGCATTTATTCTGCCGAAGAATCTGAAGACACAGAAGTATTTGAAAAGTCAGAAGAATCTGAAGTTCTAAAAGAATCCGAAGACTCAGAAGTTTCCAAAGAATCAGAAATATCTGAAATCTCAAAAGAATCTGAAGAAGAATCTGAAGGCGAAGAAGACTTAGAAAAAACTCGTTCTTCAAAACCAGTACTCATATCGCCATTAATTGGGGACAGAGTTAAACACATAGAAAGAGAAGAGTCACTCAATTATCCACAAAAGGACAGGTTTTTCATATCTAACAGTCGTCTTATATTTACTGACAAAATACTCGAATCAATGGTCAGACAAAAGACAACTCCTCTTCAAATGTTGACAAATTCCATTCACAACAGAAATTCTGGTGAAATTCAGTCGATTCCTGTCCCCAACTCAGCCACTAAAAGATCAAAAGCAGTACAAAAGTCCATGAAATCAGAAGAAAAGCGAAAAATTGCTGAAAAAAGAAATCAAAGAATGAATGATCGCTCAAAAATCGGACAGACATTTGTAGAAATAATGTTTTTGATTGGTTTCATAACAATTATTGTTATTATTGTATCAAAAAATAAATTCAATTAGAAATTCACGTGAAGTCAATTAATTTATTTTAAATCATTTAAAGTTTAATAAAATTTAAAACTTTTATTTCAATTCATTTGTTTCCAAGAAATCAAAATTCTTATTCATTTTAAATCTTGATTATCAAAATTATGGATACTTTAAAAGCAATGATTAGTTTTATTAATAATTTAATGGAAACCTTTGGAAGGACTCAGAAATTTGATGTCAGAACTTCAAACTCAAGTATTTTAGTGAACCAGAACTGTGTTGACATCAAACAGAAGAATGAGAGCTTTGAAGACATATTCAGAATTAGAGGAACAGACAATATATCAATCAGTGGAACAGTTAACAAATCTGATGCGGAAAAGTTTGCCAAACAAATGATTACTTCAATTAATGAGACCATCGCTGAAAAAATAGAATTATATTCTACTCAAAATGATAGTATTTCCTATTATTTCAAAATATCCGTACATTTTTTAAGAGATCACTGGATTCTAATCTCATTTACTGTTATTTTTTTATTTGTGATCAAAAAAATTAATGATTTCTCCAAAATGTTTATGAATTTCGACATTCCTTTGGAGTGTTTATATGGAGATTCTGATACAAATCGATGTCATTCCCACAAATCGATTGCTGAGGAATCAAATTATAGCAAACAATTAGTTGGTTCTGAAAAGACAAGAAAACATATCACTAAATCAGATGAAACATTGATTCCAAATACGAGATCAGATAAAAGTCGTAAACAACAACACAAAACATCCCTTACAACGACTGATCGATTAGATCCACATACAGACAAAGTGCTCAAAGCTATGCTCAGGCGAAAAACCAGTCCTTCCAATTTGCAGAGAATTTTCAACAATTATTACAGAAATTCGGACGAACTTCAGTCGATTCGTTTCAACAAATTTAAAAGAAAGGGAAAGTCTGTTCATTGGGACAAAACATTTACTAATTATGTATATTATGATCATAAAGAAGTCGGTCATCCAAATAGTGAAGAGTCTTCGGCTTCAGATCTGTATTTTCTTGCATTTATAGCGATGACTTCTTTTATTATTTATAAAATTAATGCCAAATAAACAAAAATTATTAAATTAAATATTTCTCAAATTAGGACTTCATTATGAAGTGTTTCCCTTCAGTATTCTTGAAATATTTAGAAATCCAAGATTTAGAATATATTCTCCGTTCAAATAATTTTAGTAATTTTTATTTTTATTCAAATTTTATTGAAAATGCATTTCTATTAGTAATTAATTGAACTTTAATTTTAAAAGTTCATAACTTTTAAAACTGTCCTATCCTTCATTCTGTTCACTACTCAACTCCTTTTCCTTATCCAAGTTCACCCATTTTTCACTTAATGTCCAAAGTTTTTCAGCACTGATGTCATCACTTGAATTAGAGGGTAAGGGATGAAGTTTTTGTAGATTACTATTTGAAATATTGAAATCTCAGGATTAAAATCAACAAAAGTTGGAAATTAATTCAAATACTTATAATAAAATCCGGACTCGTTTTTAAGGCTTTCTTCCAGTGATACGTAGAGTACTGTTTGTGAACCATATTTTGGATCCGAAATTCTTGAAAACATTTCTTTGAAGAACTGGTTTTCCACAACAAATAATGGTTTTATAATAATCTCAGGACTGACCACATAAACACTGATGTTTGTGTCCAGTAACCGTTTGGCCAATTCTCTAGTGAACAGGACATTCGCCAGTTTGCTCTGGGCATAGGATAGGAAGGGTATGTTTAGTTTTGAATTATTTATATCATCGAAGTTAATGTATCCGAAGTATTGAACAAATGATGTAATGTTTACTATCCGTCCATTTGTCGACTTTTTCAGATTAGGTGTCAATAGATTTGTTAACAAAAAGTGACCTAAAATTTAAATAATTAGTAAACTATTAATTTGTTTTGTAATTTCAAACTCATTTGTCAAATACCGAGATAATTGTCTTGAAAATTCTTCTCAAACCCATCCCTAGTAATTATCATTTGGCTTTCATAAACATCGGCGCTGTTTATCAATAAATCAATTTTAGTCTCACTTTCGGTGACTTCTTTAGCAAACTCTCGGACCGATTCGAGTGAAGATATGTTTAACTTAACAAATCTTGAATTATTAGATATTTCTGTGGACACAGGTAGGGAACGATTGGCTTTTTCATCTTTCATGCCAATAATCACCTAGTTTAAATAATAATTTAGTTTAAAATCTAAAATTTAGTATAATAACAAAATTTAACCTTAAATCCACTCTCAATCAAATGTAATGCCACTTCAGCTCCGATGCCATTATCTCCGTCTATAATGACCGCAACCTTTCCATCATTTCTGACATTTGATTTGTTTTCATAATTTCTTGATTTGAGATAATTATTACTAAAAAATCTCTTCACAAGTTCTCCCACTTCTTTGCAAATAGTGATCATTACTCGCACTGATCTCATATTAGAGATCGGATTCAATTTGTTGTTAACATTTTCGTAAAGATTCTGATAAGGAAAATGGTTATGAATCGCATTATTATTACTATTATTATTAGTATTATTAGTATTATTACTATTATTATTAGTATTATTAGTATTATTACTATTACTGTCGTGACTTAATAACTGATTAATAATAAAATTGATAATTAATGTTAAGTCCATTTTTACTTTAAAATGCAATACAATACCGATTTGAATAGACTACCTTAGCTCAAATAAGTATGAACAAATAAAAAAATTATGAAAATAATTTTACTTAATTAATAGCAATTTTATTGAAATTTTCATATATTTTTTGACAAAAAAATGTGCCGGAAGTTCATCAAACTTTTTTAATTTAACATTCTATTTATTTTAATTTGGTTTATATTTTATGAAATCAATTTGAATTATCAATTTTTCATACAATCCAGATCAATCTAGTTTGATTATATATATAAACATTATGAGATCAACCAAGCTCTATAATTTCCTTGGACGATTTATCAGGATAAAATAGGTATGAGAGAGAGAGAGAGAGAGAGAGAGAGAGAGAGAGAGAGAGAGAGAGAGACAGAAGATATTAGAATTTTAATTTTATTTTTA
>JAQGBR010000736.1:0-11250 GCA_034698525.1 Achipteria nitens | reverse complement strand
GAGAGAGAGAGAGAGAGAGAGAGAGAGAGAGAGAGAGAGAGAACTTCAATTGATTTATATTTTTGGGATGGAAAATTCAATTTATCTGGAATAATCTTATTTGAAGTAATCTTGAACACTACTTATGAATGCAATAAACTTGAAAGTAATGAACATTTCTTTAGATGATCACAAAAACTATATCTCGAAATAATGAAACAAATATTAAACTCAAATATTTGACTCAAACTCTAATTTATTATTTTTATTTATACTTTGAAAAATTTACACATCAGAAAAATAATCAAGATTAAAGTTTTAATAACTTATGCAACATAATTTTCATGAGAAACTAGACTCCAAAATCTAATTTTGCCATTAGTATAAACGTGTTACATATATTAGTATAAACGTAACACTATAGAATATCAAATAAGCATGGTAATATAGATTTATTTTTAATGCGAAATTGAGATTTTAAAAATTGAAAATTTTAGACTAAAAAGATTATGTTTTTTTGGATCCATTTTCAATATCTGAGCTAAAAATCATAACATTTTCTAAAAGAAAAGATGAAAAACAAAAAATATGTTTTGAGATGAAAAACGATTTGTAAAACTGTGTTTTAAGGTCTTTAGAAATAAATAATATTATTTGGGTTTTTATATTCTGTGTTTTCACATGAATTCAATATATAAATAGGTTTTCAAATGAAAGATGAAATAAAATCGCATCAAAATTATTAAGTTTCAGTAAAACTCGATGACAGAGAAAAATTGTTAAAATCTTTTTTTTATCGTTTTTTATTTGATTTAAAAAAATGTTTCTAAAAATTCAGAAACTTTTAAAAATGTGTCAAAACTGTTATTCTATGTGACAGCACTTCCCCACAGAATAAATATAAAGAATAGCATTTATGTGTAAAATTGACTGATATTTGAATAGATGTCAAACTATTATAGTTTTATAAAACAAATTAATTAAATACTAGATATGATAAATCAACATGATCAATCACTTGTTTTGGAAATCATTGCTTTTATTAAAATCAGACTTGAAAAGAGTTGACTTAAAAATAAAACAAGATTTTCAGAGAAAACCATAATTACATTTTTTTACTTTCCATTAATTTAGTCGAAATTTTTTGATTTTTTGAAATTTTTCTCCACTCTTCCTTCTGGAAGGGGGGGGGGGCACATTGACAAAAACATTTTTCTCTAAAGGAAAAATGTAATTAAAAATTTAATAAATTTTGTTTTTGTATAACAGAGCTTAGGTTTACTGAAAGTTTTGTCGGAATGGAAATCAATCATTTATTAATGAAACTTTTTTAAAGCCAGAATCGTTTATCAAATTCAAAGGATTCAATAAATTATGACAAAATCGTTGATATAATTGATTACTATTTTCCAAATTTTTCTCAAATTTTTTTTATCGCAAATTCATGTATTTATCTATTTTACAGATAATTTATAACATTTTAAGAGAAACCTTAATAATTGAATCGAATTTATAGACTATTATTTTCAATCCAGAGTTCAAACCTTTGTTTATTGAGTTAATGATTTGAAGTTTATATAAAACTTCTCATAAAATACAGGATCAGACAAATTTGTTTCACAAATACATGTAAAATGTAATTACTTGACCAGTGCTCACACATAACAATTAAAATTAATGTCTCCAAACTCTGTTCTTCATTATCTAAACAACTTATCTAATCAGTGCAAATATAAAACGAGAACTAAAGAGGAAGGGGTGCTAATAGTCACAAAAATATCAAGATGATATTTATATCCTTAAAATCATTAGAAATAGTATAACCTACGATTATCTACTAAATTGAAGCTTACCTATTGTTATTGAGTTGAATGTTTTTCATATAAAATAAAATTAACTGAAATTGTACTTTAATAATTTAAGCTGAAATTAATTTAATTGAAAAAAAGAAAAAAATTAATTTTTTTCATTGAAATAGACTTAAAATAAAATATTTGATCCTTAAATAAAAATACTATTTATTACTAATTTAATTGTTATGCACTAAACTTAAGTATATTAACTCTGAATAGAATATTAACTCTCAATCATAAATTGTATTAAAATTATCTTTTTTATCAAAATTAAATCAATTTTTTCTGGGTTAAACATATTAATACGCATTTTAATTTTAGATAGATTCTAAAGACATAAATATCATTCTGATATATTTGTGACTATTGGCACTCTCTCCTCATAAGTGTTAACCTGAAAAATTAATGCACTTTTATTTTTAATATTAATTCTGTTCTTACAGTTCTCTTCTCTCAACTCCACTATTATTTAATTTTGTTTTTTAAAATTTCATTTCATTTACAAAACTATTAAAAATTAATATAGAGTTTAGTTAACAAAAATATATTATTAAATAATTGTCATTAAAATAATTATGTGAGCCTTAAATCGATATTTAATTAATAAAATAAGAGCTAAATATTGAATTCAGAGCTGTTTTGATCCGTTGTTTTGAGATTATAGTTTTGCCAGAATTGACTCAATCTATTGTTTTTATTGCCACAAAAGGCCCGAAAGTCTTGCATTATTTTTCGCATTGAGTTCTCATCGCCAGTGACTCCAGTTTTCCATCTTTTGGTTATCATATAATTCCAACACCAGAGGAATCCAATCTATGGTTCCATTTAATGGTTAAATACATGATTTGAGACAAATGTTTGTATACCTTAGCATCGATTCGAGTGGACTCTCCCGCCTGTTTGACTCCACTGAAGTGACGGGTTATATATTCTTCATGAGGACTGCAGGCCGTGTCGTTGTCGTCAACCTTTCAATCAATTAATTTCAATCAAATATTGTTTATTTGAAAGTCTTTAAAATACAAACCTTTAGAAATTTGCCTCTTTTTCTAATACTCTTAGCGGGAGAAGAGGCCGGGTTTTTACTGGGAATCATAACAAAAATACTTCCGGACACGTGAACAAACTGTCTCTGGTTATCAGTGGTTGGGTCGTGGAATGGGATAAAACCAAATTTTACTAAAATTCTTTCCTGAAAATTGAAGAGTCCGTCCTCTATAACACAATTTGTTTTAGAAATGAGTTTTAAAATCAATTGATATAACCTTCGAGTAATTTAGTCGCCATTTTTGGTAAACTATCGATACTTAATGTGATATAAATGGGTCCTCGAAGGGGATCAGATTTACTTGAAAATGGCAGTGCAAACGGATCCGCAGGAATCGGAACTTTCATTTCGAATATAACATTCAATTTGAATGAAAATTTTAAAAATCAAAAAATAATACCCAAATGAAGTCCAGTAGATGTGGTCTTACGACTCCATCCCATCACTATTTCTGCGATAGAGTTTCCGGTGGCGACCATCCATTCTATAATCATCTCAAAAGCCTGTTCCGGATCATAAACACTATGGTATTTAATGTTAACCCATTCGACTCTTCCATTTTTAGAGCCATCGTCTAAGTCTAGTATTGTGTTCTTAAATGTAAACTCTTTTAAAAGAAAATTAATATAAGTTTTGATTAAATATTTAGCTCTAAATATTGAGTCATTTGTCTGACATACGGTTCCCATTATTTTAGTCAGTAATGCAATTACTTAATTGGATAGAAGGGAACTACTATTTAATTACTCTATTGCTCTATTAACATTCTTTTAAAGGTTTACAATTCATAATAAAGAACTAGGGGGATCATTTTTGATCATGAGCAAATCTAATTAAAAACTGCTTCTTCAGCCCTCGCACTCGAATAGGAGTCTTAACCTTTAGGTCTCACGAATAGCCTTAGTCTGAAAAAAGGAAAAAATTTCTAAAATACCTTAAATAGTGTCATATTTTTCAAGAATTTGTTTATTTCTAGATTTTTGTGTCTAATATTGACGTTCCCGACAGAAGTGTCAGTGCAGTGCAGTGCAGACCAAACAATTGTCGACTATTAATAATAAATTGTATTAATACTAATAATACGAGAGTTGTGGTCAACAAAGTTATGTCTGTTTTAAAATAAGTTTTCTAAAACAATGAATATTTGTGGACACAATTTCAGGGATAGGACTAAAAGGACTATACGTCAGAAAAGGGGTCTTATGTCAGAAAAATATGCAATTCTAAAATAAATACCCTGAGCTCCTTGTGATAAACCAGTTGAAAAGATTTCGTCAGCAGTGGTATACCATTCTTCAAAATTCTTGGCTAAACTGCTCTGAGGGACGATCTCCACTTCCATCCACTCCTTTTCAAACATTTTGATATCACTTTCCTGTTTGAACAGAATATTAGCGCTATTGATGTCTATAATACAATATAAATAGAATCCGTGTTTGAATGGCTGCGTCTTATCGCCAGAGGCGTGACATATGTCTCCGGATTCGACCATAGATTGGAATAAAGTTATGGCCATTCCTTCAGTTAATATGTTTTCGATTTTATTTTTGGCCCAAAAAACTGCTTCAGCGCTAATGAAAGTAAATGGCGGTAAACCTCCCGTTTTGGTCAAAAAGTTTATTGAACTGAAATTAAATTAAAATAAGTTTAAGTTTGAGTTTAAAAATAAGAGCCAAACAATACCTTCCCTTTTTCATGGCTTCAATGATATCTGAATGCGATGAATGAGCAGTCAGTCTATTGTTTGAGTCATTTGATTCAAATGAGTCGTCATTCAGATTGAATTCGGATTCAATTATTGGTGATTTACACGCAAATGTAGAGACCACTCCTCCGTCCACTTCATCACAATCTAATTGTTTGTCATTCAAATTAAGACTTAGTTTTTGTATATTCTGTGCTTTAGTTTGAGTCAGATTTAAATTATTTCTGAAATTAGAGTCATTCATATTGATGTCCAGCGGTTGAGACATTCTATTCACAGCAATTTGTGGACTCTGGAGCTGAGCAGCACTTGAACTGAAACGTCTGTTCGTAGACTGAAGAGTAGTCAGACTCTTGCGATTGTCAGACTTGACGGGGGCTTTACGAGTATTGAGAGGTCGTCTCATTCTGTTAATGATTTCAAGGAATTTAATGAACCCCTCCTGTAATTGAATTTTTTCCTCTGCAGTAAAGTCGTGGTAGAGATCACACGGATAGTCGTCTTCACCCGAAAGATATTTATCGATAATTGTTTTGGTAATCAATTGCATTGAAGGCAGCATAAGGAGCCTAAAGCGCCAGTGTTTGAGCCCTTCCCTGAGCTCATATTCGCCATCAGCCCTCATACAGGTATAGTTATCCAAATAATTCCATTTATAAGTCTCCAATTTTTCACTCGTGAAGTCAACCCACGACACACCATAAGTCTCATTATCAGGAGTTCTGATTCGATAACAATAATGAATTTTTATCACAGGATAGGGATGTCTCGGATGATAATTAGTGACATAAATGGTCTTTTCATCCAATTTTAATTCGTGGAAAATTCTTCCGATACTCATCGCGTACTCATACTTTTCCACAGCGTTTCCATCAATGGAACCATTTTTCATAGAATTGGGTAATAAAATGATTTGAAACCCTTGTTGTAAGCGCTGACAAATCAGTTCCAAATAGACTTGAATTGTAGACAATGGCTGATGATATTTGGCGTCTTCTTCTCCGCGGTAACACCTCTGTTGTAAAAGATCTGCGCTCTGGTCTTCAGGCAACAGATTATAGCCATAAGTGACGTAATCCTGTTGTAGAGTTCGCTTATCCGGTAAAAAATCAGTAGTAATGGGAAGACAGGCCGGCATTACTAAAGATTTCCAATCAACACCTGTAGTAATAGCAGGCGTCCATTCCTGTTCGCCAGTTGCCCCCCACGCCCACAATAAACTCTTATCTGAATGAACTGAAGACAAGTTCTTTGAGTTGTCGTTATTGAATCCAATAGAAGTGGTCCGACTTTGAGTCGATTTATTAGGTTTTAAACTATCGCTTAAATTCGAATTATTAGTTATGCACTTAAGGGTTGACTTCTTTTCATTCCAGGGATGTTCTGAAGACTTCATCTGAACAATAGATATCTTACGACAGGTCTGAGAGTCTGTTTGATCTCTTGAATCAATAGTGAGTGAAGCGTCAGCACAAGCAGCTGATGGCAATAGAGTGCAGGCAGTGTTTTGAGGGACTGCCTGATAGTGATGCTGTTGCATGAAAATACCGGTCGGACCCAATGGAAATACATGAGTCCAACGCCTTCTATTAGAATTCAATTTAATGGTCACATGTGAGGGATCGAAAGGATTTATCAGAGCTTTAGATTTCAGATGATCTCTACCCGAGTAAGTGCTATAACCCCTAACCATCAGATCGTCTTTTGATTCGGGTTTTGCTCTAAAGTCTGAATTTTGGTTTAAATATATAATCCAATTATCGTATGTTTCATACCTTTTATACTTTTGTTTTCAACAGAAGTCGATAAATGAGTGGAATATCCCTGAAGTGGACTCAAATGACTTCTATAGCGTGGAATCGATGGGATTTCCATTGAGTCTGATTTTGACGGAGAATTAGAAGGAGTATTGATATGAATATTGAGTTCATCTGTCAGTAATATTTGAGAGGAGCGTCGCATAGGTTTTTGTGGTCGAGAAGACTGTGACGATAGGACTGTGTTTCGTCGGACGGATGGCTGACAAGTATTACACGACTCTAAACAAAGCAATATATTTATTATTAAATATTCAAACAAATATGTATTACTACTAACTGTTGGGCACAGCATTCGGTGGAGACGACGCTATTTTGAAAACTTGTGCGTCATATTCATCGTAATCGACAAAAGGGATATTCCGACACGACTTCAAATGAGAGGGCGATTCACGACTCGGAGACCGATATATCTGAGTATTTGTTGTTTTCATCGTTGGATTGCCTTTTAATAAAACATTCGGTAATTTAATTCTCGGAACGAAATCAGAATAATTGATTGACTTCGAAGACGAATAAAAACTATTTAGAAATCATTTATATTAATGAAAATTTAGAGATAATTTGTGGACAGACCTCAAATTAATCCAATGCGGCATATTGTACTGGACATCACTCATGTTAGTACACGTCCCAAATTTAAACCGAGCGTTAAACTGATCAGAATATTAGATAAAATAAAATTAAACTCTTATTTACTGTTTCTATGCTTTAATAAATGTCTAAAACCCAAATGCATTGACTTTACACTAATTAATTAATTTCTCAAATAAAACAGACCTTAAATAAGGGAACGGCATGCAGTGGCTGTTCTCCCAAACAGACCAAATCACTTCCAATTCCTTAAAGGGATAAATGAATGAATACAATGAATGTGTAATTAAACTGATCTAAACTGACCATTGTCTATTATTCTTTGTTTGGTTATATTTGTCAGATCTAAGTCCACTTCATAGACACCTACACCGGGAGATATGACAACTGATAGCTGTCCCGTTCGATCGAAACTGCGGTCCAAATGATGTCTTTCAAAAACTAAATATAAATAAACATAAATTTAATAATGATTTTAATAAACAATAAATAAAACCATTTAAAGACATATTAAGGACTTCGAGAAAGTTTCCCTGAGATGACGAAGAATTGTATGCTTTGGGAACTTTGAGGCCACGATTTTCATGATATCTAATCACTTCTTTTTCGTATTGATTGAAAAGTCTTCGAAGAAAAATAAGTGTTGGACTCCAGTCATCGATCCTCTCGTTTTGAACGGCGACCCTATAGTAGTCCTCATAGAAGCGGCCCCTATAGTCCTGTTGTAGACATTCGCGCATAGATTCGGGAAAATCTTCGATAACAGAGGCCTCATAGTATGTGCGCGAAAACATTACTATCGTTACGTCATGACTACAATTGAATCGCTTTTAAAATTAAATTAAAAATTAGTTTTCAATAACTGTTTAAATAAATAATAACTAACTTTCCATTTGTCAAACAAATCGGAAAGGAATCCATTGACTGCTTTCTCGAAATATAGGTCTCCATTGATGTCGTAGTCCCACATTTCAGAACTCATTTGAAGGAAGAGGTATACCATACTTGAAGCCGATCGGTACACAACTTTGGTTTCGTCGTTCACATAACCGGAGGCCACTCTCTCTCCCTGTGACCACATTTCAAACACTTGACATCTAATGTTACAGAACTCTATCTTTTGATTCAAATAAACACAAGTATTAGAAATGGATCGCTTGAGTCGCCACATATCACTTCGGGCCAAATATTGGTCTTTAAAGAAGAGTTCCACTGAATCCAAGACAACACTATTTATATCCACTTTATTGACGATAACATCGCAATAGTTTCTCATTTGAAACGTCGAGACAATTGTCTGTTCAATACTTATCCTTTGATTTTCTTTGCCATCTCTGGGATAGTCTTCGAGGGATCCCTTCTTTACTTGCATTAAAAGACGACTAATTTTTAAAATAATTAATAAATAATTTAATGATAATCAGTGCTTGAGATCAGACCTGAAGAGGTCTTCGGGAGTGTATATTTCGATCACATCCCCGACATTCAGATGAGGGAACTCTTTGGGATTTACCACCAAATCCTCTGTCAAAACATTGTTTTAGAAACCATTAAAACCTATTTGTCAGTCAATAATACCTTTAAAAAAGTCTTTTTTGTGAACATTTAGTTTATATGATTTCATAATTTAATGTAAACTAAATGTTAATCAAATAAATTAATATTTGAAAGCATTTAAACATTTGATTGCAATTCAATCGTTTGTTTGTTTACATTATTATCGAAACAAAAATATTTCAAAACTTAATATAAATAACGTTTAATTCAAAACTTTATCCAAAAGTTTATTCCAAAGTAAATGTAATTTAAATTAGGGTCAGACAGGAAAGCATTTTAGTAGACAAACCTCTGCTTCTTAGCAAAAGAAGTAACCAAGAATCGATTTTAAAAGGAATGATAAGTTGTCTACAAGGATTTAACTCCTGGCGATCACACGAGTGTTGGAAATAATCAATAAATTCGAAGCCACTTATTCTAAAATAAAGTGTGTGAACAGTTGCTCCTCAATACCATTATCGTAAAAAGCTATTAAAAACTAATTTAGACTTATATAGAGCTCACTCATTGTCAGGTACATTCTTTAATTCTTATTTAAAAAGATATAAAATTTATTCCTTGTTTTGCGATAATTAATATCACAAAAAATTATTTGAATTTATTTTTAATTCGGATTTAAAATTGAATTTATAAATAAAATAAAAGTCTAAACATTTGGCACTTTTTAGTTAATTTAAATAAAAATCAATCAATAAATCCAATTACAGGGAACCCATTGACCGCAACCATTCATTTGATTGAATGACTTCTCCACGAGTTTTACTGTTTCTTCGATATCGTTATTAATTAGCGATAAATCAAACAAATGTTTGTAAGAGTTCTGCAATAAATCGCTTTCACGCGTCAAACGCTTTAAACTTCCGTCGCTCTGAAATCAAAGCATTTTTTAATTTTTAAAATGATATCCCAATAAATAGACTCTAATTCTTAATAATAGAAATCAAGTTATTTATCATTACGATTATGATAATTATATTTTAGACTTACATCTTCTATATTAAGTATCGAAGGAGAGGGAGCGCCGATATAAATGACAAAAGGAGTAAACTCTCCACTCCTTAGTATTTTTAAAGCCTAAAATAGAAAAATTGGTTTAAATTGTTTTGAATTGAATTATAAGTATAACAACCTGTGGTTCGACGTCTAAAATGGGTATTCTATTTGAAGCAATGATTTGTCTGATTGTCTCTACTTTTGTTCCATACATCGCCTCCTCATGACTGCCATATTCAAGGAATTGGTTGGAAGCGATCTCTTCTAACATTAGTTCTTCTGATATAAAAAAGTAATGCTTTCCGTTTTGTTCTCCTCTTCGCGGGGATCGAGTCGTGTCTGCATACCATAAAAATTTAAAACAACTGTCACTGACTTTATTGTGAGTGACTTACGGGGAATGGGATACGAATATTTGTCCGGATTATTGCTAATTAAGGTATTCTTTATATGTCTCCTTCCTATTCCATGAGCTCCGAGAAGAACCAAAGTCTTACGTTTAAAAGAAGGCAAATAAACCACTTCTTCATAGGAAGGGATGTCTAAACAATCAAATAATGCATTCCTTTTTGCATAATATTTGTCCCGTTTTTTCTTTTTACTGAAAAAAGCACAGTTCGGACCATCTTTTTTGCTCTTTTGAGTTACATTATGAGTGGCCCTCCATTCGACCAATTCTGGTGATGGTATGAGACCGGCTGATCCTTTATCGCCCTCTTTTCTAGACTGCCACCAATAATAGTCATCTTTGGAGATAACTTCAAGAATATCTCCGGTATTGAATGTAAGTCCCGCCTCAACACTAGGAATAAGCTCATCATCTTTTGGATTGTAATCGAATTGTGTTCTAAAGTAAGTCTATATTTCAATTAAATTTAAGTCTATTATTAATCTATCGGTTCCTTTACAATACCTGACACTGAATCGGAAACACAGTTTGTCGAGAATTCGGTAAAATTTTAAATGAAAACACATTTCTTTTGTTGTCTTTCTATTTAATAAAATTATTTTATAAATCAATAAATTTATGAATAAAAACAAACCAAAAGTCTTTGCAAACTATCAACGGATTGGTTTGAAACCGGGATATCATTTATTTCTTGGATAATATCTCCGACGTGTAAAGTGCCTGAAAATAATAAAAAACAACATAAGTTTAATGATATTAAACTAAAATAAGAAACATACCTTGTCTATGAATGAGTCCCCCGTGCATTATACGTGAGACAACACAACGTCCCCAATGGTCTAACTTTAATGTTATACCCATCGGTTGATTAGAATTCTTTTGGAACCGAACCAATCGAATAGGCGTTAAATTATCGTCAATTGACTCAATTTGACTGAATTGAGTGCTTTCAAAATAATTAGAATTACTTCCGACACTCGAAGAGTCATTCAATTCATTGATTTCTAGCTCTCTAACGATGTCTTGAGTTTTCAGTAATAACTGATTTGAAATTTGATTTTAATATAAATTAAAGACAAAAATATAAATAAAGATAAACCTGAATATAAGGTGAATACAAAATATCTAATAATTCGTTAACTGTTGAATCAGAAGAAGGCAAAAGTGGAAGACTTTCTAAGATTTGTAAAACCTATTAAAGAATTAAAATATATTTATTTATATATATTTCAAAGTTTTAAAAGAAAGACAAGAAATACCTCTTCATATGTTTCAAAGGCACTTAATTCTAGAAC
>JAQGBR010000735.1:0-11258 GCA_034698525.1 Achipteria nitens | reverse complement strand
TGTTTTTTAATTCAATTCTTGGCTGGAATTTAATCAATGAATTATTTATTGAAATAAAAATAAAATTATAATAATTATTATTATTAACTCTCGACTAGTAATGGATTCTTAAGTCACACATAATTATAACCATAATTATAACCAAAATATAAATCATGGAATTATTGAATAGTTTATTGCTTTTTAGAGCCAACATTAGATGCCTGTCCGCCGGTCTGTCGCGGATAGAACTCAGCCAAAGTTGACTGTGGAATACGTTTAAGCATTTCTTTGGGGAATATTCTGAGGAGTTGCCACCCGATGTCCAGAGACTCGAAGACCGTTCTGTTCTCATAATTGCCCTAAAATTTGAATTTTAGAAACAAAACATCATTTTAAGGAAAGGGAAGGGTATAGAAGGGAAGGACATAACACTTGCCTGTGATATGAAGTTCTTTTCGAACTTTCCTAAGAATTCTAAATACAATAAGTCTTCGGGAGTGAGAGCCTCTTCTCCGACGACAGCTTTCATCGCCTGTACGTCTTTGCCGATGGCATAACACGCATACAATTGGTTGGAGACGTCTGCGTGATCTTTACGGGTCATTCCCTCTCCAATAGCCGACTTCATTAGACGACTCAAAGACGGCAATACATTAATCGGTGGATATATCTGTCTGTTATGCAATTGTCTGTCAACAGTCACCTGTCCTTCAGTGATATAACCCGTGAGATCAGGAATAGGATGAGTGATATCGTCGTTAGGCATCGTTAGAATTGGAATTTGAGTGATAGAACCGGTTCTGCCCTCAACACGACCGGCTCTTTCGTAGATTTGTGCTAAATCTGTGTACATATAACCGGGGAAACCACGTCTACCGGGAACTTCCTCTCGAGCAGCCGATACCTGTATTAATCCATTTAAATATTTAAACATTTGATTGAATAAAATAGAATAAAAAATTACTTCTCTTAAGGCTTCGGCATAAGAGGACATATCAGTCAAAATGACCAAAACATGTTTCTCGCACTGATAGGCCAGGAATTCTGCCGCCGTTAGCGCCAAACGGGGAGTAATAATGCGTTCAATGGTTGGATCGTTGGCTAAATTGAGGAAAAGGCAGACGTTTTCCATGGATCCGTTCTCCTCGAAGTCTTGTTTGAAGAATCGGGCGGTTTCCATATTGACGCCCATCGCCGCAAACACTATCGCAAAGTTATCGTCAGTCAATTCCCTTCCCGGAAGTTTGACAAGACTTCCCTGTCTGCAGATTTGGGCAGCGATTTCGTTGTGAGGCAGACCCGCAGCCGAGAAAATTGGTATTTTCTGTCCTCTCGCTATTGAGTTCATTACATCTATGGCTGAAATACCCGTTTGGATCATCTCTTCGGGATATGTTCTCGACTCAGGATTAATGGGTTGTCCCTGGATATCTAAGTAATCTTCAGCCAAAACGGGTGGTCCGCGATCTATGGGTTTACCCGAACCGTTGAAAATTCGGCCCAACATATCCTCAGAGACAGGGGTTCTCAAAATATCGCCTTTAAATCAAATGAATATCAAATTTGTGTCAAATTTCAGTTCATTTTTAATTACCTGTAAATTCACAAACAGTATGTCGAGCGTCGATACCAGACGTTCCCTCAAACACCTGAACCACAGCTTTATGACCACTCACTTCAAGCACTTGTCCCGTTCGAGCGGTTCCATCGGCTAAAACCAATTTAACGATTTCTGCATATTTTGGGAACTTTACGTCATCGAGAATAACGAGAGGACCGTTAACTCCGGTCACTGTTTTATATGTGAGTCTGGGCTGTGATATGTAGTCTCGAGTGACGGCCAGAGCGTGGGTTCTGTTGGCCGCGTCACCGCTCAACCATTCATTTACAGTCATTGCTATCAATAAATATATTATCGATTTATATAATAAAATATATTTCAAAATATAATTAAATTTATTTCAAAAAACAGACCTATTTTTTGATGAAAATTAATGAAAATTCAATTAAATCGATGGAATTGTGTGGACACACCTCCTAATAGAGTGCATAAAATATTTGATAATCAAATGAATAGTTGAAGTGATTTAATAAACAGTAGAGAAAAGGGACTCAAATATTATACTCTCTATTAATGTAAAGACATCTCTGACTCTGAAATAGAGGTCTGACTGAAAACTAGAATAAAATCCTCAAAATTTATTTCATAGACTCTATAAATGTTTTATTTTTGAATTAAAATCAAAGATTTATAAGCATTTGATTAAAAGAAAACATTAAATAATTAAATGTATGAAAAGTACAAAACATTTTTAATATTCAAATTTAGTGAAAACTCAAACAAATTGACTAATATTTTGATATTTTAATTGAATTTTTATAAAAAATAGTTCAAAATTGAAATAAAATGAGTATTAATTTGTTTCTGGTTTTGGATATTCTTCTACTTTGAAATTATTTTGATTTTGAAGACATTGTTTTCGAGTTCACAGAATTCGCACTCGAGTTCAGTGCAATCGTCGACATATTTGTTGATAACCACTCCTGAAATCTTTGGTTCTATGACTGAGCAGTGATAAGCCGACGGTTCCATCACTTTAGTTGTAAATTCTTCAGTCAATTGCTTACAATCGTTAAAATCGACTTTTTCTTCGTTACCGTAATCTATATAATGGACTGTCAACTGATTGCCATTAATGGCCAGAACTGATGCCCTGTACCACAAACTATCGCCACTATAACGGGCAGTGATTATATCATTTACTTTAATTTCATTCAAATTCAAAGAATATTTATCGCAATCATTGAACTGTTTATAAAAATCAGTCATTTTTTCAGTCAATGCTATTATTTCATCGAATTGAGAGCACAGTTGAAAATAGAATGACTGTTCAGTATCTTTGGCCGAAGCGTATATCAACTGCTTTTTACCAATGAATTCATGTTTTAATTCAACTGAATTTAAATCGCAAACATTTTCCGATTCTTTTGGTTCATCCAATTCTTCGTTCTTTTGGTCCGACTCTTCATTAATGACTTCTTGTGGCGAATCGCCGGAAGTATTGACACAAACTTCTGGCAAAACGTCCTTAAAATCGGTATTGACTTTGAGTTTAATGTCAGTACATTCGGTCTCGACCTTAGATTCGGTTTCATTTGGTTTATTAGAATCCAAGTCATGGTTTCCATTGACAGTGACTTCTTCTGAGAGTTCAATCACTTCAGTATTGATGTTATCGATAACTGTCTCTTCAGGAACTGATTCTATAAACGAATTATCAGGCTTTGAGTCATTCCCTCCGTTCACTGTTTCCTTGTCGGCAGAATCAACACTTAATTCAATTGTCGTTTCCTTTACCTCAATCTTTGATTCAACGCTCTGTTCGATATTGAATTCCTCTAATATTTCCTGGGAGTCACTCAACTGTTCTTTAGTTTCAACCTTTTCTATGACTATTGAACCGTTAAAAGAGTTATCATTTTCTTTGTTTTGTGAGGGTTTGTACTTCAAATTCATTGACAACTCTTCTGACGATCCAATCGAATGGTCTTCTTCTCCAGTAATCAATTGGTCTGTACTTTCATTAGACTCACTTCGATCTGAGGGAAATCCATCGGTAGTAATGGTTGACTCCATTTTTACTCTGTTTATAAATTTATTGCAATTCGGAGATAATTCTGGAGTCTTAGGTTCGGATCCATTAATTTGTTTCTCAGAAAAATTATCGGTTTCTGAGAAATTGTTTTCAATTTGTTTGAAATCATTTATTTTATCGACTCTCAGATCTATTGCTTCAAACATTTGGTTACCAACGGATGGATAACAGAGGAATCCATTGCAGTGTTTGACCAAACTTTGGACTAATGGCTGATTAAAGAATTGGTCGTAAACTCGAAGATATTCCGTATTTTTCTCAACAGAAATGACTTCGCATTGAAAGACAGACATAAGATATGGTTGAATACATCGCTTCACTTCATCCGAATTCCACTCTTAAATAATTTAAAGAATTAGATCTCAATATTGAGTTCAAGAGATTTGATACAAACCCTTGTCTTTAGTGTTAATGTCAGACAAAAAGAACTTTTGGGCCAATGGTTTGATAGCGAAGAGTGACTCGAATTCTACCAAATGATTGGACGGAACCCAGTCTTCAACACCGAAATCCATGAACAGAACCAAAGCCTCACCGGAGTCGGGCTCGAAGTGAGTGACGACTACCCGATAGAAATGCAAATCATTTTTCATACTTTTAATGCAAATAAAATAAATATTAAATAAAATCCAATAAAATCTAATTAAATACTGAGTCAAATAGTTTTTGCCGACTTCTGGTGTGGGAACGGGTCTTAAGTTCATTGAATTAATGGCAAACAAATCACTTAACTTCTTGTGAACCAAATCTATTGAGATCTCAACACGTGATCCCATTTTTATATCTGTTTGACACCAGATTTCGATCTCATTCTTCACAGCCGTTATGTTTGTGATAAAACACTTCTGAAATTTGGATTTCTTCGACAACTTTTCCATTACTTTAATCCAAAATTAAGAAATTAAACCAAATTAAGTAAAAACGTGTGAATCGATTGAAACACAAATCGATTGTTAGAGAAATAGCGCTAAAAATCGTTTAGTTCTGTCTCTCAGTCATTGGTTTCAATGCTTTGATTCGTCAGTTGTTGTTAAATAGAGGTCTCAATTGATTTTCACTCATATTTACCACATTTTTACCCAATTTTTACTTTTTATTATTATTTTATTAAATTTTATTTATTTATTTCAAAAAATTAATTCAATTTTTATTTTTTATTATTTAAATCAATTAATTAATGAGAATATAATAAATTATAAAATAAAAAGCAATGACTGTAAACATCTCTATCGTGACATCGATTAGTGTGAGACAAATCACGTGATTATCTGTTTGTCAAGAGATCAGATAAAGTGATAAAAGTTTGAATTCATTGATATTATGTATTGATTTAATTGGAAGAGATGTCAGTCCAGGCATTGGTTATTGTAAACAATGAGAACATTCCACTATTGGTGAGGACCCGACTGCCAGAGTCTGATCCGTCGACGATCTGTGCGTTATTTCATTTGCACTCTTCGCTGGACATAATCGAAGAAAAACACGGAAATAGGGATCCGTTTATCGGTTTATTAACTCAAAGTGAAAATCACAAAATATATGGCTTTTCGTCGACGACTAACACTAAAATCCTATTTATGGTCAGTCCTCAGACCATTCGTGACAATGAGGCCCGACTTATACTGAAATCAGTGCACAACACATACGTTGATGTGACCACTGCTAACCCCTTCTACCGATTCGGACAAACCATTCAATCAAAGTATTGATAAATATTTAATCAATTTTTAAAACAATTTCTAATTTGAATCGATTTTTATTTGACAGACATTTGGATTCAGTAATCGATGGAATTTTTGCCAATTATTGAGATATTAATTGTTTTAATGTTTTTAATCAATTAATTTGTAAATTATTTCAATTATTTTTTATTTACTAATTTTATTCATATAATGTTTTTCAACGATTAAACAAAAATAAAATAAAATTCATTGAAATTATAGGATATATCCGTCTCTTATTTGTCTGTAATTTAAGGTTAAAAGTGAGTTATTTCTGCAAAAAACCGGCTCTTCTGAGGAGAGTATCTTAAGAGTGGGTGTCTTTCCTACTCTTATCTATAGTGTCAATGTCTCTGACAATTGATCTCATAATTGGTTTCATTGCATTTCAAATATTTTGCTTAAACTTTATTGAGATTTAACTCTAATTTATTTTTAAATTAGTTTTTTGTTTGTTTTCCAAATTTAATGATTTATTAATTGAAAATTTAATTAATTATTGGCTGAAAAACTTTTTGAAGGCTTTGATTGACGTTCTTATTGACAGACAAATTGTTGGAATATTTTATTGTTTAGATTAGAGACTGTTATTCACTCAATCACTGACTCAACCCTTTCGATAACTAAACTTTTATTTCGGGCAAACATTTTTGGTATAAAAATGGCTAAACTTTTTGACAAAAAATAGTTTTTAAGAATCACTGATTCATTAATTATAAACAATAGATGTAATATAGCTATTAAATAAAAATGAATGAGTATGCACATTTCTAATTAGGGCAGTTTATGAGTTTTAATTTTAAAATATTAATAACTTAGACTCAAATATAAGTTGAAAATTCGTGAAAAATGAATCAAATCTATAAACTATTGTAATAAATATTGAATTTGAATCAACTATTAAACAATTATTAAACTTTTCTATCAAATATAAGTGTTTTAGGAGTTTGTCAATCAAATGGGTTCTCCATAAGAGAAGAGCCCTCTATTTGAGAGTTCAGTCTTCAGTGTATGAACTCTAGTGAAACGTCACTCAATAGACAAAGCAAACGATTCAGAGTTCATCTGATCCGCCATTCATTGCATTCATTGACTACAACTTCGCCACAAAATGTAAGTAATTTTTTTTAATTTAATATCATTTAAATTAATAATTTATAATTAATTGCATTTATAACTAATATTTATTGATTTGGATTTATTTGCAAATTATTTGAATTTTATGTAAAAAATAAATTATTATTAAACTAATGGTATATTTTTGTATGAGTTAAGGGTCGACCTCAGTATAGGTCACACTCTTTATTATTTGACCACTTTTTTGATAATTTTGTTAATTAATTGATTTATTTATAGCCAATGATTACTGTTTTTATTTAATAATTTTATTGCAATTAAAAAGTTTTTAAATTTTTTTTGAGAATAATTTGAATTTAATTTTTAAATTTCAGCCGAAAATTGATTCCGAAGTCTATAAAAGACTTATATTTGGATAGTCTTTGAGAGAAATATTTCGATTTATTTATTTAAAATTTGTGGCCATAGAGTGGTATAGTTTTATAGTTCTGTACGTCTAACACAACGGAACACCAGAGAGGAGAGGGGGGTATCGCTTCTCAATGCTCGGGAGGAAAGGACGCCAACGGCTCTCCTCGTCCGCTACAGAGCTCTTCGATCGAATCCAGTATTGGATTGAAGGCTAAGACCCGATGGGTTCCTCCGAGTAGCATAAGAAGAGATGTGCAAACCCTTAACAAACAAAACATTAAACCACTTCTATCTGAAGACAAACAAAATGTTATTTTTCGAAGAGTCAGAGGGTATGACATTCTCTCACATATTCTGACATTATTTACTCATTTATTGATATCTATTGTCTATGAATAGTATCCTCAATAAGATTACTCCCGAAAAGTTCAAAAAGTTAAGTAAAGAACTGTTGTCAGTGGGTCTCGACTCGGCTGCCATTCTTAAGGGAGTGATTCTATTGATATTCGACAAAGCGTTAGAAGAACCGAAGTATAGTTCTATGTACGCACAGTTATGTCGAATTATCAGCGAAGAAGCCCCTAATTTCGAGACAACACGTGATTCTGCAGCTGTCGGACCTCTTAATAAAGTGAGTAATCAGTTGTCAATCCTTTGTTTCTCTCATTAATCCAATTGATGTATTGGACAGACCTTTTGTCGTCTTTTATTGGCAAAGTGTCAAGATGAGTTTGAGAACAGATGTCGGGCCAGTCAGGCCTTTGACAATAGAGAAGAACCGCTCACTGCCGCTGAAGAGGAACAGCGGTCAGTCGCCAAACACAAGATGTTGGGCAACATTAAGTTCATCTGCGAATTGGGAAAACAAAACCTCTTACAGGAATCGATTCTTCACTTATGTATTCGACAATTACTGTCCAAACAAAAGAAGGATCAGTCGATCCAAGAGAAGGCCGAAGACTTGGAATGTCTCTGTCAGATAATGAAAACCGTCGGACGTCTTCTCGACAACGAGAGGGCGAAGGCTTTGATGAACCAATACTTTGAACGAATGGAGTACTACTCTATTCATTCAGAACTGAATTCACGGATCAGATTCATGTTACAGGACGTGCTCGAACTCAGACGCAATAATGTATGTCCTCTTTATCTACTCTTTATTACATTTTGTTTAATAATATGTTGTCAAACAGTGGGCGCCGCGAAGAGTTCAGCGCGAAGTCGGACCCAAAACTATTTTGCAGATTCGTGAGGAGGCGGCCAAAGATTATGGCGTTTATTTGCCGCCACATCAGTACACTTTTGGTCCCCTGAGAGCGGGCGGACCTCAAAATAAATCGGGACGAATGGACGAAATGTTTACTCAAATACCTTACATGCATTTGGGCACAGGTCCCGGTGCTATCAACGATTTCCTTAATCATAATCACACGGGATATCCCGGAAGACGTAATCCGATGGCCAACAATCAGAGCAATTCTGGTCACAACTACCAGAACTATCAGTTCCCACATCAGCTCAAACAACGCGAACCCAACACAAGACAGACACAGTCTCCACCACAACCACCAGTCGTTGCAAACAACGTTCAGTTAGCAAACAACGCGACCGGTGCTCGAGAACTGCCTCCGAGATTCCAAAAACTACAACAACAACAACAGCCGACACCAGTGGCCAACACACCCGTTGCCGCCAATCAGGTGCCGACAACAGATATAACCGTCAAACCATTGGCCTCTTTAGCCAATCAAAGCTTTGACACGAGTGGCATATCCTTGAGGCCAGCCATCAATTCAATGGTCTCTAATCCGAATATACCATTGAATAAGCTTTCGATTACTAACTCTACTCTTAATATTCAAAACAATAATACGAATAACTCTAAACCTTTCGAACAGAATATCATTACTGAAACCAATAAACCGAACAAAACTGTTAAGAATATCAATGAATCCAATAAATTGAACAAAAATGTCTCCAATCAGAGCAATATTGAAGCCATTCTCAAGAAAACTGAAGAAACACTCAAAGAATTAATGTCTGAAAAACAAAACATCGATGACGTCATCACTAAATTCAAAGAAATGAAAATTCCTAAGAAGTGAGTCATTACTTATTACTTATAATTTATATAAATATTTAATTTTTAATTGATTTGATTGATAGCTACGAACGCGACGTTTTGGTAACTATTCTCAAGAAATCACTGGAAAGCTCTGAGACTGAAAGAGAGACATCCAATGAATTACTGAATCATTTGAAGACTGAAGACGTGATCGGAGCCAATATTTTTATGAATGTAAGTCTCCTTTAAATTTGAATGTATTTCCTATAATAATAAATATAATATAATATATATTAATTGATAGGCTTTTAAAGAATTGATTAATCAAATCGAACACTTGGAGACATATATACCTCGTGTAAAGTCAAATGTGGCCGCTTTTATGTCCAGTGCTATCGCCGCTCAAGTGATCACTTTAAAGGAGGCCAGTGAGCCTCTAGAAGGCGGACAGCATTACCCCCTGTTTTTGTTATGTTTACAACATTTGCATAAAACAAAAGGAAATGTTTGGCTCTTCAATGAATTCACTGAAAGCAAAATAAATTTGATTCAAATGTTACCCGAAAACGACAGGAATAAGGAAAGACTCGCAGATATTTTAGAAGACAGAGCCCTCGGATTTCTTTATCCAATGCTCCGAATTGAGTCCGACTTATGGAAGCAATTAATTCAAGAGGACTGTACGCCCACTTCACTCTATCGATGGCTCAAAGACAATGTGGAGCCGTCCCTTCAGAACAGCACTGAATTTATTCGAGTATTGTTCACGTGTTTGCTTAAGTATATCAATAATGAAGTCTCAAAACAGTCGATCGCCGACACAGACACTCGAACCCAGACTCAAACTAATGGAACCAATATTACTGACAACGAAAAAGAGTTGTTAAATAAATATCAATCGGTGTTAAAGGCATTCCTCAATGAGAAACCTTCTCTTCAATTGATAGCACTTTACGCTCTTCAGAGCTATTGTTTTACAATGAATTTTCCAAAAGGTTTGTCACTATTTTGTCATTTGATTAGAAAATCAAACTATTAATTGAATTTGAATTAAAAGGAATGCTTTTGCGGTGGTTTCTAATGCTTTACGATTTGGAAGTCATCGAAGAAGAAGTTTTCATTAAATGGAAAGAAGATATCAATGATGAATACCCTGGAAAAGGAAAGGCTTTATTCCAGGTTAACCAATGGCTCACTTGGCTTCAAGAGGCCGATGAAGAGGACACCGACTCTGAAACCGAACAGATTCTAAACTGATTTCTTTGCCGATCACTTGTTTACAACTATAAGACTATTTGAGGAACTGATGTCCCGTTTCTTATGAATGTCGTCCTATTTATCACTGTTTTTGTTATTCTTGGATACAATTTTCGATAAAAACAGAATTCTTTCACTTATTGTGTTATCTATTATTCCTTTTTTATATCTTTTAGGACTAAATTCTTTGTCTTTTATTCGCTATTAATTTAATTATAATTTAAAGATTCGATGTTTTTCTCAAGATTTCAATTTTTGAATTGTATTAATGATTACGGATTTTGACAGTCCTTTCATTGTTTTCAATCTTTCAAATAAAGTAATTCCAATTTGTTTCGGATTCAGTTTTTTAATTTAATTAGTTTTTGATTGGAGTTCACCTTTTTTTCGATTCGTTTGAACTAAATTTTTAAAACTATATTTATATCTAATAAACGGAATCATTAAAAATAATATTTTTAAAGAGTTATCAAAAAATAAATAAAATCAGTTTTTGTTTAATTTTTAATTACATTTTTTAGTTTTATTTTTAGGTATATTTTTGCACAGATAAGTCTTAAATTGGATTTTTATCAAATCTAATATACATAATGTATCTAGATTCTCAATTTATAATATAACTTCTATAAGAAATGCTATGATTTATATGAATTGATTATTCAATAATAAAACCCAATTATTGGAAGAACTGGAATATAGGTCCAGACGTATTCAAATTGGTATTAATAATGATATTTATTTAATATTTAGATAAATTTATTGCATTTTAATTCATTGTATATTTAATTATATGATTTTGATTTAGTTTTTATTAATACTATTAATAGTATTGAATTCAATCTAGATATTGAGTGGAATTTGTATTTATGATAATTTTAAGTTAATGGCAAACAATGTTTATTAAGTATTATATCGATAAATATTTAATGACATCTTATGAGTGGCATTGCATTGGATTAAACATATCACCATAAATATTAGTTTGTCATTATTAGACAAGGTAAACTTGAATTTGGGTTTCAAATTCAACGCTTTGTTTGAGAGGAAAGAAAATTGAAAAAAGAATTGAATCAATAGACTAAAGTATCT
>JAQGBR010000734.1:0-11269 GCA_034698525.1 Achipteria nitens | reverse complement strand
TTTCATTTCTTTGAATGAATTATAAATTTCTTTAAATTAATTTATTTGACATAAAATTGATTTTTTGTTAAATAAATTTAATATTTTGATAATTTGTTAGAAAAGAGTTTCGTAACCTTTTTCTAAATGAAAAGCCGGTACTAACAGATAATTAGAGTACTTTTATCTTAATTCTTGCAATTATTCAGACATGTATTGACTTTTAATTATCATTTCATTAAAGACTTCAGACATTCAGACATATTTCGATAAAATCTTTTTCTGAATTTCATTAAAAAATTTCTTCAAAAATAATTTCAAAAATTTATTATTATTTCATTGAATTAATTCGAATCATGTATTAAATTATCTAATATTGAAACCTTGTTTATTTAAAAAGTCTTATGATATTAAATCTAAAAATGTAATCAACCAAGTTTATTTAGAATTGGAATTGACATTAAGGGGAAAATTTCCAAAATTGAATATTTTATTAGAATATTCTTGACATTAATTTAGTGCAATACTTATGGAAATATTCGACTCATATCTTATCGGTTAGACTTTGAATTAATAGAAGAATGGACTTCGAGTTTGATTTATATATCATTTAATTTGTTATAACTTATTATAATAAATGAAATCACAATTATTATGCTTTTCATTCCAATATATTCACAAAATTACTTTAATCTTTAAATTATCAAAAATTAAATTATTTTAATAACTTTTTATATGAATTAATTCAATAATTTCAGTGTTTTTAAAACAATTTTCTATATTATAAATGGATTTTATTTTCAAAGCATTTTGTTATTCAAAAAGTTTACAAAAAAACAAATCAATAAAATCATTGTTTTTTAGATAACTATTTTTAAATTCAAGAATTTAGTTTAAGGGCTGGTGTGTACCGGTACCAGCAATTCCTCATTTCAACAAAGATTAGCACAGAATTGTGTTAAATGATTGAATTCATTTGTAATAAAAATCAAACGCTTATCCCTTTAAAAAATTAAATGATTTTTAAAAGTATTGATTAATAAACTCTTCCCAAAACTGATAATACATTTAATAAATAATTTTTATTCAAATAATAATTATATAGAGTTGGGATGCGTTCTTCAAGAGCGCTGCCGCTGGAGTACAGCCAGGATTCGCATATCAAAGTCCTCCCTCTTTGGCTCCGAGTAGACCTCTGCCACAAATTGACGTAAATTTCTAATCTTTAAAAATTTGAGTGTAAAACGAGTCAATTGTTTTAAATCTGTTTACTTCAGATCACTACCAGTTCAGCCGTTGCACCAAAAACCGATGTTTCGACAGCAACCCATCGGGATATTGACGACCATTTATCAGTTCAAGCAATCATTCGCTCCTATCAGGTCTCAACCCATTCTTGATTCAAACAAATTATAAAATTTGTGATCAAAAAAAACTGTCAGAACTTTTGAAAACAATTTTTATTTTTTTTGTTTTTATTTTGTTTTTATTATTTTAATTTATTTGAATGTTTATATCCGGGACCTAATAATTAGGTTCGAGGTCATTTAGCAGCCAAATTGGATCCATTGAGCATAACATCAGCGAACATTCACTCTCCACTATATGATGGTACGCCCAGTTCCCCCCAAGTTGTGCTTAGAACTCACAAATTAGGTATTCCCGCCTCACACGGCATTGCTTTTAAAGCTCAGCATTTATTTCCGTTCTGTTCTGACTACTACTTACTGACCACTTATTTAACATTTGATTCAATGATTAAAATACATATTTAGTGAAAAGCGTTGACAGTCTGTGCCTTACATTTTCCCCAATCAATAGATTCGCGGCCATTATTTTGCGAGTTTAGATCCGCTGAGCATTAATGTCACTAACTTTGACAGAGACGGTGCTTGGCTTAAGGTTCACAACCTGGGTAATACCTCTCTAATACTTGACTTTTCATTGCTTTACTCGCTTTGCTCTCACTTACAATAATTGGCTTAAAAATTAATTGAGTTTAAAAAACAGAGGAGAAAGATATGGACCGCATGTTTAAGCTTCCGGCGACCACTTTCATCGGTGGCGGCGAATCAATTCTACCGCTGAGGGAAATACTTCGCCGATTAGAGAACGTCTACTGTCAACACATAGGAGTTGAGTATATGTTTATCAATAACTTAGAGCAGTGCCAATGGATTAGAGAAAAGTTCGAAACCCCACAAATTATGGAACTATCTATCGAACAAAAGCGAACTCTTTTAGCCCGTATGACCCGTTCCCATAAATTTGAAGAGTTTTTGGCCAAAAAGTGGTCATCAGAAAAACGTTTTGGTCTCGAAGGGTGTGAAGTATTGATTCCTGCGATGAAAGCAATTATCGACTTCTCTTCAGAATTAGGAATTGAAAGTATTGTTATGGGAATGCCTCACAGGGGACGGCTTAATGTCTTGGCTAATGTCTGTCGTAAACCATTGGAACAAATCTTCGCCCAATTCAGTAGTTTAGAGCCCGCAGATGAGGTATGACTAACAGTCAGACAGTAATTCTATAATTTAAAAATATTTGTATTGAATTAGGGGTCAGGAGATGTGAAATACCATTTAGGTATGTCTCACGAAAGACTTAATCGAGTGACCAATAAAAACATAAAATTGGCGGTTGTGGCCAATCCCTCTCATTTGGAAGCTTGTGATCCAATAGTTCAGGGGAAGACCAGAGCAGAACAGTTCTATAGAGGAGACACACAGGGAAAGAAAGTTATGTCAATACTACTTCACGGCGACGCAGCCTTTGCAGGACAGGGAATAGTTTATGAAACTTTCCATTTGAGTGATTTACCCGATTATTCGACTCATGGAACCATTCATATTGTGGTTAACAATCAAATTGGTTTCACAACTGACCCTCGAGTGGCGCGTTCCTCTCCGTACTGCACAGATGTGGCCCGAGTGGTGAACGCACCCATTTTTCATGTCAATGCTGACGATCCCGAAGCAGTTGTTTATGTGTGTACTGTTGCGGCCCAATGGAGAGCAAAGTTCGGCAAAGACTGTGTCATTGATTTGGTCTGTTATCGACGCAATGGACACAACGAAATCGATGAACCGATGTTTACACAGCCATTGATGTATACAAAGATCCGAAAACAGGTGACGTGTTTGGATCAATACGCCCGCAAACTCGTCGATGAAAACTCTGTATCTGAGAGTTTCGTCGACGGACTTAAAGATAAATACGACGCCATTTTGACCGAAGCCTATAAAAACGCAGAAAAAGAGGTGAAAATGTATAACAAGGATTGGTTGGACTCTCCCTGGAGTGGCTTTTTTGGTACCAGAAGCGAATTTAAATGCGATCCGACAGGTATTTCAGAAGAGACACTCCAACATATCGGCACTCAATTCAGTACTCCTCCGCCGGGAAATTTCAAAATACATCCCGGAATCAAAAGGATATTAAAGTCTCGCCTCGAAATGATTAACACCCGTTCTGTTGATTGGGCGCTCGCAGAGGCCATGGCTTTCGGCTCTCTTCTCAAAGATGGTATTCACGTAAGGCTGAGCGGACAGGACGTCGAAAGAGGAACTTTCAGTCACAGACATCATGTCTTACATCACCAGACAATAGACAAAACCACTTACAGACCGTTATGTCACTTATATCCAGATCAGGCACCATATACTGTCTGTAATAGTTCTCTCTCCGAATATGGAGTTCTTGGCTTTGAATTAGGCTTTTCTATGACTAACCCCAACGCACTGGTTATATGGGAGGCACAGTTCGGTGACTTCTTTAATACTGCGCAATGCATTATCGATCAGTTCATTAGCTCTGGTCAGGCAAAATGGGTCAGACAAAGTGGTCTCGTCTTACTTTTGCCTCATGGAATGGAGGGTATGGGTCCCGAACACTCGAGTGCTCGACCCGAACGCTTCCTTCAATTAACAAACTCAGAATGCGATGAATTTCCCGTAAGTCTAACCAAACAATTAAAGTCTTGATATGATTGAGTGATTTTATTTTAAGCAGACCATTGATGAGGACTTCTCAATGAGACAATTGCATGATATAAATATGATTGTCGCCAATTGCAGTACACCCGCCAGTTATTTCCATATATTGCGTCGACAAATAGCTCTCCCTTTCAGAAAACCGGTAATTATTTTTCAAAAACTATTTCAAAGAATCGATTAAATAATTATATTTTCTTCAGTTGATATTATGTACCCCTAAATCCCTTCTCCGACATCCGGACGCGAAGTCCAGTTTTGATGAGATGACTGTCGGCACTGAATTTCCGCGAATGATTCCCGAATTGGGTTCGGCCGCAAACAATCCTCAGAACGTCAAACGATTGGTTTTTTGCACCGGAAAAGTATTTT
Source organism: Achipteria nitens (assembly GCA_034698525.1). Taxonomy (NCBI): domain Eukaryota; kingdom Metazoa; phylum Arthropoda; class Arachnida; order Sarcoptiformes; family Achipteriidae; genus Achipteria; species Achipteria nitens. The sequence continues at coordinate 6,926 of JAQGBR010000734.1, read as the reverse complement.
ATGAATTAATAAAAGAGCGAAACTCTAAGGGTTTAGACAATGAGGTGGCCATCGCTCGCATCGAGCAATTGTGTCCCTTTCCTTTCGATCTGATTCGCGATGAGATTAAAAAGTATCCAAACGCTGACCTCTTGTGGTCTCAGGAGGAGCACAAGAATCAGGGCTGTTGGGCGTACATCAATCCACACATTGACTGCGTTTTACGTCATCTCAATATTCCTGACAAACAACTGAAGTAATGATTAAAAAATAATTGATTTTGTTTTTACTAATTTTAAAACTTTGATTGACAGTTACGCGGGTCGTCCCATCTCTCCCTCGACAGCCACAGGCAGTAAACACGTTCATAAGAAAGAACACGCAAACCATATGAGAGACACTTTTAAGTTTTAAATCACTATTATTTGCACTTAACTTAGAAATTGTTATTTTAAATGAAAAGAAAAGTATTTCGGAGTTATTTCTCATTTTATTTGTGATATAAAAGTAAAAAAATTTTATTATAAATTATTTAAAAATATATATATTTTTGATTTCGAAAATCCCTCACAAAAAAGCAAAAATAAAATTCACTTTTAATTAAAATATAATTTTAATTGTTTTAAATAACGATAAAAAAGAAAATTAACCTTTTCTTTAATTAAACAAATTAATCAAAATTAGAATATTTTGCTTTAAGTCTTCAATATTTTATATAAAAGTTTGCAAAAAATAACTACAAATTTGATGTCTCATAACATTAATTACTTTATTATAGTCTTAAAAGAATTAATTGTTTCTTAATATCCAAATAAATTAGAGACAAAATTTTGAATATCAATTGCTTTCGATTTTATGAACCATTTGAAGCGTTTTTGAGCACAAAATTAATCAATACTTGAGTTTTGTAATAAACTATGAGTTATTAAAAGCGTTTTGAAGTTTTATTCACGAATTGTCTGTTCATAGCGTGAAATAAGCAGTTTTTGATTTTGATTTACTCCTCAATGAGAACAGGTATTGACAACAAATATATATAAATTTTATGTCAAAAATATAATTAAAGTTTTCTCAAAATTTTAATAATAATTCACAGAAGTTTCAAGACTTTTATTTCAACATTTCATCAAATAATTAATAACTTTTCATGAAATTTGTTTTTAATAAAAACTAATAATAAAACTTATTTTATGACAAATATTACACATTTTTCTCCTTAAAAACAATAAAAAGTTTTGATAAAATGATTATAAAAAAGTTTGAAACAAACCATTTGTTTAATTATTTAGTGCGTAATAAGAGTACTAATAGTATCGCCGATTATACTCTTGTAATCATTTAATTAACTGTTTTTGTTCTTTGAATAATATCCACAAAAATGGTTAAAAATCTGAATCCTTTTCGTAAATTAAAACATTCCCGAAATGATTCCAAACAAAAATCGCCGGAAATTCATATTAATAGTGAACCGGTTGTCCAAAATTCAAATACCTATCAATCGGAAGAAGACGTCTATTTAAAAGTTAAAACTTTTTTGAGTGAAAGTCAGAGTTCGAGTTCTGAAACCAATTCAAGTATTTCTGATTTGGTTTTGTCTAACAGTTCTCTTAATACTAATATTACTGAAAATGATATAAAAATATTGAAACAAAAGAAAATGAAGACAAAGTTGAAAGAAGAGGGGAATAAACACATCGCAGAACTAATCGCTTATTTGCATTCCGACAGAAAATTAGTCAAAAGTAAGTTTAATATCGAAGAAGAAGAATACGAGTTATTGCAGTCATACGACAGCGCTATTGATTTGGATAAGTTGTTTGAAGAAAAAAAATCCAGAGTTAAGGATAAGTTATGGCAAACTCCTGTTGTATTCAACAAAAGAGATGATAAGAAACGAACCGATCTTTCATCTAATGGTTTACATTCAGTCAATCGATTTGGTGAAGGAGTGGCCGACGGATGCTTTGTCTCATTGAGCCTTTCCTCTAAAGGTAGAGATTTTGGAGATGTATTTCATAGATCTTTGGAATGGAATGATATAATAGAAAAAGCAGATGATGTGCTCTCTGGGTATGAAAAAATTGGCAAAAAGAGTCCAATGGCCAGAAGAGGTTCACTTCTTCAGCCGAGATTCATATTTCTTAGTCCACATCCAGAGATCGCTTTTGAAAGAGTTCTTCAGAGCGCTAATTGTCTTCCCCTGAGATCCTGGACTTCAGAGTTGTTTCTCGATTCTAATGAAAGTTCAAAACTTTTGGATTCTGAAACCAAACGTAATTTGAAATGGAATGCATCCCTCGAAGACTTTAGATATCTGTTATCACCCGAATTAAGTCATTTCGGTAATGATGTCTATTCAATGCTTATCGAAGCAAAACGTCGAATAAGTCTTTGTCCGCCACAACCGAACACAAAACCAATTCCTTTTCGTCGGAATAGTTATCAAAACGGAGAGATTTGGTCACCAAATGATTCGGACAGACATCAAAAGAAAGATTATATTAAAAAACTTGGAGTCATTCAAAAAAATTCTGGAGATATTAAAGTGATTCCAAATAAAAGCAAAATTGCGGTCAGTTCTCAATCAACTGATAGTTTGCTGACTGTTCCCAATGAAATCGATGCAAAAGAATTCATAAGTATTTTGAAATACTTTCTTAATATTAAAATATTTAACGAAATAATTTTGAACAGAAAATCAATTGGAGAACAACAGTAGTGATAGAAATGAATCGATAGAATTGGTTTCAATAGAAAATCTGAGTCCAAAAGTTGTGGCAAATGAGTTGACTCTCATCGCAAAAGAACTTTTACTTTCAATAAAAAGTAAAGAAGTAATCGTTGTATTGATTCGACCCCACTCTATAAGTCCGGTCAGTTTTTTAAACTCATAATTCAATTGATTTTTCAATGAAATTCATATAAAATCAGGAAACCTGTCCCCACATAGTATCGCTGTTAGGCTTTCAAAAGCGAATAATCCAATTAATATCGAGTTATGTTTTGGATGAAAACGATATCGAAACCTGTGCTCAACGAATGGCTTACTTTATTGAGGTTTGAAAATATTTATTTATTCATTGAATTTAAGTGAAAAATTAAAAATAAAATGAAATCCTTTTTTACTAATTATGGCATTCAATGATAGGTCGCCAAAGAACTGAAGTCAATGCGAAACTGGCATTCAGTGTATTCAGTGGTGACGAGTCTTCAAAGCCCTCCAATCGCACGATTGCGTCAGTGCTGGCAATTTGTTTCAGAATATTATTCTGACACTTATTGCGAATTTCTTGAAATGTCTGAAGAAATAAAAAAAGATGTCAATCCTTTAGACTATACTTCGCCATCAATTCCTTTATTTAATGATTTAATGGATGATTTGAAAGAAAGGTGTGGATCCAAATTATTTGAAATAAAAAAGCATCGCTTTCATAGCAATTGGAGCAGAAGGGACAGCACTGTTGCTGTTTGGGTCGACAAACAAATTGTTGATTTGGTTGAAGAGGCGAAGAATAAAAAGGATATTCAGAAAAGAGTCGACAAAATCAGAAGACATTCAAAAGAAAAGAATAAAAGTTTTCTTAAGAAAAAGGTGAGTAAAGATTATTCTGAGTCCGGATGTGGTGCCTCTACTTCAGACAGTAGAACAGATTCTATAAGTTCGTGGAACAGTGAGTCTAAAATTAGGGCTAAACTAATGACAGTTAATGGTCCGACGCCTTCGTGTAAAAATATTTGGTCAGTCACTGACTTTAATAAACTCCGGGAATGCGATGAAAAAGAAATTTTGGAAGAAATAGCGCGCGGACTCATTCACTACCAGAAGAATGTCACTTATTATTACTTCAATGAATCGGATGAAAGCGCCCGTACTTTCCTTTTATTACACACTTATGAAGGTATTACACATTAGTTTTAATTAGAGTTTATTTATTTGACGTCAAATGAGTTCGCATTTTATTACTTTTTATAATTTTCCAATTATTTAAATTCAAAGAGATATTCATTTAATAATATTATTATTTGACACAAACTATAATTAGAGTTTTGAAAAGTCACTAAAAAAGTTTTTAGTCATAGATATGCAACTGATCTGTCATTTAAAAATATAGACAATAAATTATAGATTTAATATTTTTGTTTAAAATTCTGTTTTATTACAGAATTGGATATTTGTATGAAGAAATCTTATCGATTGGAAGCACCAAAAAATTCACACCCTTTGCCATTGCCTCAAATATCAATTAATTAATTAATAATTATTTAAAACTCATAAATCTATTAAATGTTCTCTAATTAAACGACTAAAGAATTTGGTCCAAAATTGTTTGATATTTGCTTTAATAATATTTAAAAATTCGGATATATTTGTCTTTAAAAGAACAAACACTAAGAGTAAGAGTTATTTAATTTCTAATAATAATGACTTAACACTAACTAAATTCTGAATAATCTTGATCACTCAATTTAAGCTGTCAAATTTATTTTTGAAACATAATAAAATGTATGGTAAGAAAAAAAACTTAACCTGATAACTCGAAGTATTTGCTCTTTTAAAAATTCTAAATCTAATTCCTAATAATGTTCTCAAATCAAACATTTTTAGTTCATTGGGTTTATTATAGTTATAAAAAAATGATAAAAATTTTATTTAATAACTAAAAATAGGAAACATTTGATTTGATTTTAATTATTAATTCCAAAACTTGAGAATAGGTTTAAGAAATAATAAATTTATTCTTTAATTAAATATTAATTTTTGTAAAAAATACCAAAAAATATTTAAATGAATTATTTAATCGGAGGTAAAGGCCTGGATTCCAGTGATGGCTCGTCCAAGAATGAGAGCGTGTATGTCATGAGTTCCTTCGTAAGTATTAACGGCCTCTAAATTCATGACATGTCTAATAATGTGGTATTCATCAGAAATACCATTCCCTCCTAACATATCCCTAGCATTTCGTGCGATTTCCAGTGCTTTTCCACAAGAATTTCGTTTAATTAATGAAATCATTTCTGGTTTAACTAAACCCTCGTCTTTAAGCCGTCCCACTCTAAGACAGGCCTGTAATCCAATGGCTATTTCAGTCAACATATCCGCTAATTTTTTCTGAATTAATTGGTTTTTAGCGATCGGTCTTTTGAATTGTTTTCTCTCTAAAGTATAATTACGAGCAGTCGTTAAACAAAACTCTGCCGCCCCTAACGCTCCCCATCCGATCCCATATCTGGCATTATTGAGGCACTCGAAGGGTCCGCGCAATCCTTCGATATTCGGCAAAATGTTATTTTCTGGTACTTTAATGTCTTCCATACATATCATTCCAGTGACTGAAGCTCTTAATGAAAACTTTCCTTCAATTTTAGGTGTTGTCAGCCCTTTCATACCCCTCTCCAAAATAAAACCACGAATTTTATTGTCATATTTGGCCCAAACTATGAAGACATCAGCGATCGGCGAATTTGTTATCCAAGACTTCGTTCCGTTTAATGTAAATGTTTTGGATTTGGAATCGAAGACAGCCTTCGTTTCCATACCCGAGGGGTCACTCCCGTGATTGGGTTCAGTTAAACCAAAAGATCCTAAATTGAGATTAAATATTGAGAAAACAAACAAATATTTAAATAAAATTAAGAACAAACCAATTATCGATCCGTTCCCCAGTTTTGGCAAATATTTCTCTTTTTGTTCTTCGGTTCCAAAAGTATAGATCGGATGCATAACAAGTGATGACTGAACGCTAAGTGCCGACCGATAACTGCTATCAATTCGTTCAACTTCTCTGGCAATAAGACCATAAGCAACAGAAGAGACATTTGGACAGCCATAACCTTTGATAGTCGACCCCAAAAGTCCTAGACTTCCCATTTCTGACATAATTTCTCTGTCAAAGCGTTCATTTCTATTAGCGGTGAGTATTCGAGGCATTAATTTATCGGAACAATAGTTGCGGACCTGATCTCGAATTTGAAGTTCTTCTTCAGTCAAACTATTGTCTAACAAAAGAGGATCCGTCCAATCAAAAGTGGACAGACTTTTACCAGAGGTATGAAATAAACATTTCTTTTGCAGAGAATAATTGAAATCTCGAAACAAAAGTCCCGAAAAACTAATTTCATTTGAAATTAATTTAAAATTTCGCGTCAAATGCTTTACACAAAACATATTTAAATGTAAACAAAAAAATAATTCAAAATCTAATGTAAATCAAACTTTTTTTGCGTTAAAAAACTATTTGTAAACTCATTTAGAAATTTATTAATTTATAACAAAATATATAATATTTACTTAAAAATATGTTTCTAACAAATAAACAAAATATTATTTAAGATAAGTTTTTAATCTTGAAAAAAGGTATCGACAAACAAGATTGTGAAACTATTTAAAAAATTAGATTGCTTAATTTTCAAAACAAATTAAACATCATATGAATAAACACTGACGTAATTTTGAGATAATCCCTAAAATATATTATGTTTAGCCGGAGTATTGATCTATGAATTTGAATCTCTTATCTCAATATTTTATTAATTAATTTAAATTAACCAATTAAGCAATTAAGCAAGCTCATATTCAATTGGCAATGATGATGAATCCGTCTTCACCAATGGATGGCCAAACGGGACAGACCTGGTTTGTAGTGATATTTTGATTTTTTATTTAATATAATTTTTAATTACATTTTAAAAAAAAATGTAAGTTATGTATTTGGTCGATGTACGACCCCCCCCACCTGCTCTTTATTAGTAACGCGAAACTTCTTTATTAGCATCGAGTAAATTCGTACATTGTTTATTATCAACGGGGAACTTCGCCAGATCTATTACCCGAACCTGGCCAGATCCATTACCGAACCTGGCCACTGTCTATTACCCGAACCTGGTCAGATCTATTACCCGAACCTGGCCAGATCTTTACCCGAACCTGGTCAGATCTATTACCCGAA
>JAQGBR010000733.1:0-11277 GCA_034698525.1 Achipteria nitens | reverse complement strand
ATTAATATTATATACTTTTAAAGAATACTTTTGTTTTTCATTTGAGAATAATTTAGTGAAAAGACATAAAACTATTGGTCGTTATATCGATTTTAGTCCCACAAACAGATAACTTTGAATTGAAGGCTGATTTTAATTACCAAATAATAATTAAAAACAAAATCATTTGATAGTAAAATATGGCAAATATGAAGAGCGGCCTAATCTTAATCTTTAAAAAACTTTAGAACTGCTTTCAAAACGCAATTATACATAGTTTTAGACTTAATATGTCTTTTCATAAAAGAGTTGACACATAATTATATGAAAAATTTAAAAATAGACTAAAAATCTTAGAAATATGGCTAAAGTGAGCAAAAAATTGACAATCAATTGAAGCAAATGTTTGGCACAAACTATACTCTTATAAGTCTTAATACAAAACATTTGGATTTTTTATAATTATTTGTTGCAATAGAAGAGAGAGATTGCATTCGTTTGAGTCAAACGTTTATAATCAGTGGCACAGAGTTTCGAGATTTGTTAAGTAGAGAAAGAGTGCGATTCAGTTGGAAAGTGATGCGGGCAGAGTGGTCAGTGTCGAAGGACTGCTCGAACGGGTATACTCACGTTCGTCCGGTGCATAACATTCGCAATCATTGCTATCTTTAGTGTTGGTCTTTAGACGGTCCCACCAGTTCTGGTCGCGAAAGTTTGGCAATAAAAATGTGGAGACGGGTGGCAACACTGTTGTCGTCGTTGTATTAGACAGTGAAGAGCCGGTCAGTGATGTAAACGTGTAATTGTGTTGAGATTCACTCGAAAGAAGAGGTGAGGATGAGGTCGGATCACTCTTAATGAATGACGTCATCAAAGAGACATCCATTAGATTGAGTGATGCCGAGTCTAACGGATCGATAATACGACCACAATCTATGCCAGAAATAGAGTGACCGACCGAAGTCTGTGGCTCTTCTAACGATTTTTTAGTCGTTTCGAGACCTGTGCCCGAAACAGACATTATCACAGTTGGGCTGCTGGGGCCCAAAATACCCAAAGGGGGCATATATAGCGAGGAGGGGTAGAAAGCTGATGACTGTGAATGAGGGTTCAGGTTATATGAACTGATAATACCTGCGAACAGAATAAACAAATATTTAATAAGAATTAAGTGATAATTAAATAATTGGTGATTACCTGTAGATGTATTCATAGATGTTGTCAAATCTGAGAGGTTGTGGTGCATAGTTGTGGTCGTATTCACTAAAAAAGGCTCATTTTCTGAGGACTGATCGTTTGTTAAATGAGACTGAGGTGTGTTCACTCTATTTGATGATATGGTGGACAAGCCGTCACTTTCTATATTTTTGGTAACACTATTAGTGGTCAAACCATTGGCAGTACTATTATTAACGGCTCGGGCCGGTGACGACCGGGAACTCGGTCTTTGAATTTGTTTTTGGGACAGACCAGTAGGCAATGAGGCATTGGGTGATTCGTGAGATGAGTACTCTTGATTTGGTGGCGATGCATATGACTGGCTTTGGTTTGTCGAGTAAGTAGTCGTCGGAGTAAATGAAGAATTAGTATTAGAAGAGGTATTGTTTTTTGAATTATTATTAATACTATTATTTGTATTTAAATTGGAATTATTATTATTTATATTATTATTATTACTGTTATTATTATTATTATTATTATGAATATTGCCATTCGTTTGTGCGTCAGTTGTGTTATTAAACTGTGAATTGTTATTAAACGAGTGATATATCGAACCGTTGGGCAAATCGATTGAGTTATATGGGGTACGTCTTCCACCTGAAACTCCTAACTTATCACTGATTCCATTAGTGTTCTTATGATAATCTTCTTGTGTCGGCTCTGAATGGGACCAATTCATATTCATAAATGACTGTCCAGAGTCTGTGTTTGGCGGCACAGATGTGTTCGAATAATGAGGACTTAATGATGTGTTGTTTGCATTTGACTGCTGTTGGACTGCAATAAATGTTTGACCTGTAATACAAACAATCATTAGTATTGTTTGTGTCCTTCACTCAAAGTCCTAATCTATTCTTAGACTATACCTGCAAACGATTGTTGCTGTGGTGGTGGTTGCGGTGGTGTCGGTGCCGGACCTGACCCGAAAGAACTGTGATTTTGGCCGTTATTTATTTCTTTCTGGTTTTGTCTGCTCTGAATCAAAGACTTGAGTCTATTATTCATCATTTGATGTCTATTGATATGAGTATTGTCTGAATTAACAGAACTGTCTTCTGGACTTTGATGCGATCGATTGACATCAGAGACCAATCCGTGGCCATTGTATGGACCGGTGATTTGTTGTGAATTTATATGAAAATTTGTGAACGTCTGAGGGTTGGACTCATAGACTTGATTAATGTTTGTCGAGTGCTTGAAAGAGGAGAAATCTGAATACGAGTCCTAATCAGAGAATATAATTAAATTAAAGATTAAATTGAATTCTGTCTCCAATGGAATGACTCATATATTAAATGTAAGCTCACAAAACTTATTGCTAGTTATTTCACATATATTTCACGTGAGAATCAAATCTATTGATTCTTTCATTGAAAAGAAGAAAAAATAGAGATTAAGACAAATATTTTTTGGAAATATTTTAGTTGACATTATTTGATAGTCGGACCAAAATAAATGTTTGGTAGAGCGCTGTTAATGCCCTCAAAGTTCTTAAAGTTTTCATAATTCTTAAATTCATTGCTATTGATTCCCAGGTGACCGATGCAACCGAAGCCTACCAGTGCTATGACTATAGTATAAGCCATAGAATTGGTTTCTATTGAAATGCATTCATATTTAGAAGTTTGACAAAAGAAATTCAGAACAAAAAGAAAGCCATTTCTCTGCATAAGAGATGTTTTGTGTGCGAATCAGAAATGTTTGAGAGTTTATAAGCATATCCACATCTTAGAACAGACTGTGCGCTACTGTTCACCAATGTTTCCCAGGACCTAAACTATGTGCCAATAGAAGCCAACGATCCCATATATATCGAAAAAGTTCTTTTTATTCATTTTCTACTTTGTTATGTATTTACGTCTCCTCTCATTCTAATGCTTAACACATAACATATCGAGTGGAGCGCACCGTCTGTTCCCTTTCTTAGTCATATTTCTATTGTCCGACAGGTCATCACATTTCCTATGTTCTGAATCAGTCTAACCTATCTTTGCTTAGAACACAACATATGCCACCAAATGCTTCACTTCATCTATAATTTCACCTCATCTTAAACTTTATTCTTTTCCTGTGCCCATAGAGACAAAACATTTACACAAAAACTATTACACTCTTTCAGGAGAGTTACCATAAAAACTATTTAAACAAATAGTCATTTAATTCATTTCTTTTCTTATTTAAATCAATCAAATAATTTGTAATATAGTTATTCAATCCTTTAATTACCCGAACATATAATTAATTTTAAAAATCAATATGAGATTAATGTTGTTTTAGTTAAATAGATAATACTGTAGCAATCGTTTGCCGCCAGAGTGGAGCCGCTCACCTCTCAAACAAACAGCTCTTGTTTTTATGGAGGAAAAAAATGTCGATTCATTCTTTTGTACCACAACTGATTCAGCACTTAATAAATTATCGATAGTTGAAGGTTACATTTATCCTGAACATTTTTAATAATAAAAAGTTCTAGCTCAAAAAAATTAAAACATGTTGATGGTAAATTTTAGATATTTGAGAAGCTCTCATAATGAGTCAAAAATTATATCCTAATTAAAATTAATTAATTAATTAACAAAATCTTAATTAATGAGATTAACTGCAGACCAATGGCTAATGAAGTGAGAGATGAATCACAACTATTCTTAACATTTATCCAAAAATATAATATTAATGAATGTTTTGCTGCTTTTTATGACTAAAATGAGTGGAATTTTATGCATCAGACAAAGAATGCAATATATATATTGAATTTCAATAATTTCTTTCAGTTTTCAGAATTTTTCATTTTAAATACAACTTCACAAAAGAAATATATGAAAATTAAAAGTGAGTGCCCCTCTCCTTCTCCTCTCCACTGATTCCTCGATTATTTATACCGAAAAATTTCAGAATATTACAAATAATGAGTTTAAAAAAATCTTTTGTTGTCAATGGTTTTCAAAATTGAAATATCGATTAAAGATTTTAATTTTAAAGACTTTACAAAACTTAATGACTGAATAAAATTTGTCTTAAAATGGTATTCATTTTAATGTGAATTTCTTTATTGTTTTTTCGAATTCTGTCGATTCTTTTGTTCGGATCCTTTAATTTTAAAGTTAATGAAATGTAAAACTATGATAAAAATTGGGTCAAACTATAAAATTTGAGACTCAAATTCAAATAACTGTAGTATTAGTTTTGAATGAATAAAATTGTGCGCAAGTCTTAAGTCGGGGAACAGAGATTTTTTCCAAGTATTCGTCAATAATTCAATTGAAGGGATGGATCAGATCTAATCATTGGAAGCACTGATGAAAGCTATAGTAAATGGCATAACAACAGAAAAAAGAGAGCAAACGATTGTTCAAATCGATCGCTCAGCAAATTAAAGAACAGAATAATATTATATATATATTTTGAAAATTTATATAAAAAGTTGAGTTAAAGTTAGCGAAAAAAGATCTCGATTTCGATCTAAGAGTTCGATCGCTTTAAAAATAAAGAAAACCAACAATTTTTGTCTCAAGTCTGGGCGATAGCATAGAGCGTGCGTCACGTGACTCACGACAGGACAGACCAAATGGAATGAGTGAACACAAATCAAACGATTGAAAACAAGCAAAACTATTAAAATTGAGTTTTCTTTCTTAAGATGTTTTAAAAATGTGGAATCATTTCAATAATGACCAGATATTAACTAAAATTCTGAGTCTGAGAGTTGTGAGCCCTCCTCCCTCTCACGATCGAAACCAACAACAAGTCGAGCACAGAATGCACTAAAAATATAGTTTTAGGGACGTTCTCATTCTTGCTTTTTGAGGGACCTCTTCAGAGGATACAACAAACACTACTCCGAGTATTGAATTACTATTGGGATCAGCACTAATGGAAAAGCGTGTGGTTTTCCCTTAAAAAAATATATTCCAAAAGAATACTTATTTACTTTTAAAGTCCGCACAAAGTTATGACATTTGGTTGTGTTTAAAATATGCAAATCAATGGCCAAATTTGCTGTCATTCCCTAAGAAGGGCCCAAATATTAACAGATATGAAACGGTTAGAGAGAAACGGTGTAAATATAAGCCAACCATAAGTTGTTATAATAGACTATTATTACTATTATTTGGAGAATAAATGTTAAAAAAGTCAGAAAAAATTAAAATCTATGCGAATCTATCGAAACCTATCCAAACAGGTTGATTAAATGCAGCTGTTCCTCACTCTTCCTCCAGAACCTACCAGTGCCTAACAGTTCCTCAACGAATCAAAGCTTTGCATACAAGATATCAGAGTAAAGCTCACACATCTGCCATCCGTTCCAAGTTTTAAAAGTAATGATTGAACTCCAATAGAAAAACCAAAAACTAAGTTAAAAACGCTTTTCTGTTGAGTGTCGATCCCCTTTCCGTTGGTCCAAATGTTTGTTACGCTCCATTCATAAACTAAAATCGATTTTCACAAAACATTTGCATTTTTTCTTAACAAAATACATATAAAATGTGCTGTCGTTTTGAGAATTGATTTTATCAAACATTTCATATTCATCGACACGTTCTGTGCTCTCAAATAAATGAATTATATTTTTCACATTTTTTACTCCCAATAAAATCAATATATTTTTTAATTAACTAAAAATATACTCAAATTTAGTCTAAAATAAAGGACACAAAACTCAAAATAGAGGAAATGTGATGAACAAGAGCTGAGTTTAGACACAACTAATCCAATATTAGAGACATTAAATCTCTATTTCCATTAAACTGATTGGAAGAGAGGGCCGAGAATTTTAGCGCTTTTTTGTTTTGTTTTTATTTTGAGTGAATCTTAATTCGAGTGAAAGTTTTGATGGAAAGCGTGGGAAATAGGCTTTGAAAGAGTGAACCGTTTAAGTGATAACTTGTTTTGAGGGAAAATACTTCCGCAAAACTTCATATAATTTTTACGTCACTTTAAACGGTGAAGAAGTGCTGCAACCGTAACACTCCCTGCCCTCAACCCCACTATGAGGGAGAGATAGTGTCGGAGCGCAGAGCGGAGGTAAGGCGTATGTGAGGGCAAAGACAACTGCGTGTATAACAGGTGACTGATAAGAAGTGGACACCAGAAATAGAGGAGTAATAGAAATAGTGGTGCAGAACAGTAGCACTTGTATAACATATACTCCCACTGATTGATACAATATTATACACGAAGAGTGAGAGTAAAAGAGAAGAGTCAACGATACTCACCCGTGGAGTCGGGCCAACACCACCAGTGTGTGCATCGTTTTGGCCCATATTTGTAAACGGAGTGGAAATGGCGTTTCCATTCATATTACGTGACGAACTGTCCAGTCCTGACATATCTTTCCCCAAAGTTATACCACTGGCAGCCGCTGCGGCTGCCATTTGGGCGGCCTATCAAACAATTAAGTACTTATAGAAAGAGTTCTAACGATTTAAACAATTCATTAATTGATTTTAATTAAACTCTGATTTTAATCATTAATAATATTTTTAATTAAATGACAATTAATTTATTTAAATTAGTTATCAATAATTTAAAGGAATTCAGTCTTTTTTTCATTAATTCTGATATTATTTCAGATTAAAGTAATTAAATTCAAGTAAGTCTTCATTTATGAGAGTTGTGTCAAAATTTTGATGAATTTATAGGATATTTTTTGACTTAAAGTATAGATTTAGGAAAAGATGTTTCAATTATTAAAATTTTTTCTTAATTAATATGAATTTTGCTATTTTTTCAAATAGCGATCCATTTGTTGAGTGTCTTTCTTCAGCAAAAAAGTTTTGATATCAAATATACAATATCTGAATCTTTACACTCGACTGCGAAGAGAGTGATGCGATCCAAACAAAAAATTATTTCTAAAAATAGCTCAGAGTTTGTATCAGTAAATTCAGTCAAAACTGTTGATGCCTTCGAACCTGAAGCCAATGCTATGTCTGCTCCAAAGTTTAGATCAGACGTCACTTTGATTTATGTTTTTTAATATCATTCATACAAACATTTTTCTCTACGAAAACACAATTTAATCAAAACTGAAAAAAATCTCTAATATAAAAATATAGACAGCACTGGCTCTGGCCTCACAAAAAATGTAAATTACTTTTTCATTCATTATTATTATATATAAGATAACAAAAACTTGATTTTCTTTCGTAATTATAATTTATTATATTTTTCAAAGTCATTACATATTCTCATTGAAATTGTTGTTCAATTTTCTGTCTCTCAAATAAAACTCTGATTATAGATATCCAGTGATTACAGACTTAATAACACAGAAAAAAGATTCGATTTCTAATTTGATCCTTAATTTTATAGATAAGCAAAGCTCTGGCCTTTTCTGATAAGCAAAATAGTCTCTTATATTACCAAAAATTGTTTAATTGTTTATAAAATAAACTGTTATTATCTCTTATTTCTATTGACAATCAATTAATTTTTATCATTAAAATTAGACATAAATTCAACGATCGATTAATTTGTATTAATTTTTAAATCAGATGCCAGTGTCCGACCGGCACCCGATGTGTACGACATTCAGACGACATATCAATCTCTGCATACGTACACCGATGTCGAGCAGAACACAACTGAAACACTAATTCTATTCATTAAAATCACTTCAATTTAATCAAATAAATCAATTAAAACAAATGCTTAAAATTTAAAGAAAATTAAATTAAAAACTATTTTAAGCCAAAGAAAATTGACGTTACGTTCCGTTCATTACATTAAATGATTTTATTTATCGAATTAATTATTATTTTATTCTTTTTTAATTGTATTTAATTATTATTAATATTATTATTAGATGTCATTAATTATATAATACATTCAACAAAACAAATATTTAATTATTAATTCAATTTTTGAATCTTAATATAATATAAACATTGAATATATAATCAAATCTTTTATTTAATGAGTTTTCAGTAAAACTCTTAATTAAAAGTCAAAATATATATCACTTATTATTTTATAAAAAAATTGAATAAACAGTGATATAAAAAGTCTATAAAAATAGATTTAACGAGAATTTCATCACAATTTCAAATAAATATTTCAAAAAATTTGTCAAAAAGTAATCAATAATTGGAATAAAATAATCGATTCTAAGAAATGCTATTTATTTTTGAGTCTTTTTCTAAAAAATAAGTAACTAATTGGTCGCCCGAACCATAGGTTCCAAATCCTTGGAATTTGTTTCCAATTTTTCTCGAATTGAAAAATATTTTTTCCTAATTTCAGTCCAAAACAATAGACTGAGAACAGTGTGTGGACCTAATCGTAAGAGTGATGCCGTCCCACCCTTATAAAAGCCAAGAAGACCTTCAGTTTTGCCTATTTTGTACATACAGTTAAAAATTCCGGAATATTTAAGTCCGCGACCAGTGGTTTGATCGACGGGTTGGTTATAAAGTCGAGTGGAGACCACATCGAATGGTGTCATCGATAGAGTGACAAACATTCCGCCCAACATCGCAGCCGCCAATGTATTGAGGAAACTATCGCTCGGAAAGAGCTAAACATTTGTAATAAAAACAGTTTAAAACAATAAAAATTAAATTATATTTTGGGTCTCTTATACTGACATTGGATTTAGAAATAATGGTTTTCGCAGAAGAAAATGTCGACAATTGGATGGAACCGCCAATAGTTACGCGAGTCATGGATGCGGTACATCCTCTCCAGAGACCAATAATGCCATATTGCTTGTAGATAGAGGTCAAAGCGCTACTCATAGACGAGTGCGGATGTTGATGACCCACCGCTATGTTGGCCTCTGAACGGGACTGCAATTGGGTCTTAACCTACACAACATATAACAGTATTGTTGAGAATTCAATTCAATACCTGTAATACATTTAAAAGTGTAACTCAAGCAGAAAAAGCTTTGCATTTCTTTAAGCATTTCTCAACAAAAAGTTCAGTTTTATAACAATAGACTATTCGTGGCATTCATTTGATGTCAAGATTTATGAAATATTAAAAGAAATGATTCAAAGAATTTCCACATTTTTCTCATTCAATGAATGGGAAAAAGAGTGGGAAATAAATCGATTCTAAGAAGTGATACATCACTCGAAAAGTTGTTAACCATTTTTATCTCTAAAACATATAAACTGTTAATTCATTGCAATTCAGAACATTTTATTCATTGCTTTTTTCACTTGAATTCTGTGGTTAAATATAGAATTAGGAGTAAAATAGTTTTAGAGTCTATTTAAGAGTTGTTTAAGCATTGAAAATGAAATGCAATTCAAAACTTAATCGAGAGTTTAATTTGAAATTTGAAATAAAACTAAAATAACAAATGTTTCAAATGTTATCGGGTTTTACTCAAAACTAATCGGAATAGTATTTAATCTAAAATCTTGAGTGCATTTTGACATAAAAGGAAAGAACTATTTGATGATCACAGAAGTGGTAAAAGTGATAGTAAACCAGTGATAGTCTGATAGTCCCCTCAAATACAATATACTGATAATTGATATCAATTTTGGAGTTAATAATAGAAAAGTCAAATATAAAATAGTTTCGACACAACTCTTAAATTTGTTAAACAATAACCCATTATTTGATTAATAATCAAATGTTAAATAAAAGTCTATTAAAACACAAAACCATTGAATCAAAATTAAAATAATTAGAAATTAAAATACTGTTTAAGTTTAGATTGAATTCAAAAATCAATTTTAAAGAATAAGTATTTAATATTTTGTGTGAAATACCAAATAGAAAGGACTGGCGAAGAAGGATCCGACAGCACTGGACAACCCTCCGAATACAACACTTCTGTGAAAGATGACGTCCCCTTTGGTATTACGGGTGAGTCCAAAGTTGTCAAAGCACTGGTAGGCTCCAAATCGGATGCCATTCATTAAGAACTGATACCAAAGGGCGGGCACTAAACCCTTCTGTAGTGCAGTAATCGATTCATTTGTGGCGATCGCATAAAATGCGTGAAAAACATTGCGGTAATGAACCACATACTGACCCCTACTTCTTAGCTCTCCCTGTAGTTGAATCCGGGTCTTTACCACTTCCAACGGATTTGTTATAACGCCGGCACAACAGGCGCCCACACCTCCCATCACAAACTCATCCACTCTAAACATTTCACACGATTTTAATTTATATTTAAAACTTTATTATATTATTATTTATTTTTAATTTTTTAGACTTTGTTTCTAATATTAATCTAAAATCAGTGAACCATAACATCATAAGAATGGATACATTTTCTTAACTATAAAATTAAAATATAAAGTATTAGAAATTAATATTAAATATATTTAAAAGTAATTATTATCGCAATTATTACTCAATTGAATGAAGTAATCATTAATTCATTCATTGGACACATGTTTGGCCCACAAATCACGTGTTTTCGGACAAACTTTCAGTTTATTACGAAATATTAGATTTAATTTTGATAAATGATTAATAGGTGTCGACACAAATCAAAGTTTTAGTCATAAATCATTTCTGAATCAGATTCTGAACTTTTAGAACTGCTCTTTGAAAAAGTTAATTAAAGTTTAGATAAGACACATCAGATATTTTGTGCATGCTCTTATGAGAACTGCATGGACCAATTTTAGCCTCTTAAAGATACCCAGAGATGCCTAAAAATAGCATAAAGAATGATATAATATATAAATATTGTAAATCAATTGACTTGTAATCAATTTCTTTAATATTGGAAAGTATTTAATATTTCATTAAAAAGTAAATAAATTTTGAATAACATTAAACTGAATAATAGTTTGTATTTTCATATTATATTTTAATGAATTGTTGTGTAATAATATTTATTATAACGATTTCATCGCAATTATATGAAGACTCAAAAATTACTTACAAATTATTAAACTCATATTTAAATTTTCGTAAAAAATTTGACATTAATTTGAAAATTAAAGTAAGTTTCCTAAACTAACATGTTTAATTAAATAGAACCAATGTTACTAAAATTAAAATTTCAGGTTTCAGTTATGATTGAGAAAATTGGAAAAAGGAATATTGGATTTTATTGCGGGAATCTATTTATTGTCGACAGTCTCAGAGGATTTGAAGTAG
>JAQGBR010000732.1:0-11279 GCA_034698525.1 Achipteria nitens | reverse complement strand
CTCTCTCTCTCTCTCTCTCTCTCTCTCTCACTCACTCACTCACTCACTCACTCACTCACTCTCTTAATAATCATATAATGCAAAAACTGAATAAAAGGCAAACTTTTAGGTAACTCTTTTTCAAACGCCATTTCCTAATTTGTGTGGATAACTCTCCAAAAGGGCAAATGTTGGAACCCATACATACATTTCAAAGAGTAGATCAATATCTGCACATCAATATCACTGTGAATGACGCAAATCCGAGAAATCTATTCATCAGAATCTAATGATTAAAATTTCAATGGATTTGACGATAGCATAGAAATTAGCACAGAATGAAAGAAAACTCACTTTTTTGAGCAAAATTTATTTTTAATATCGATTTTCAAGTATTTATTGTTTGACTACATTTTTATATGGGATATAATAGTGTTGTTTTGTTAGATATTTTGGGTTTTGGATAAATGAGATGTTGTTTACATCCATTTTGTTTATCAATTATTCTGTTTTTCATTTTACAATCAATTCGTTGGCATTTTTGAGAAACATATAAATATATTCTCGTCTTTCAATAATATGTATACATCGATGAAAATATTTAATTTCAATATTAAAGACTCGAATATATAACAAAATTATTTGTAAAAAATACAATCATTTGATTAAAAAAAAATACAAACATTTAATGATTGAAAAAAAATAAAAATTAATAATATTAAATGAATTAATCAAGGTGATGTAATTCATTAATAAGGTAAAATTAGTAATAAGTATTAAAATTGTGAAATAATTAAAGCATTTTTTCAATAATCAATAGTATTTGAAAATATTCTTACCTTTTGATCGAAAAATATCTTCAAAATAAATGATAATAAAAATATATTTACAATAAAATATAATTATATCGAAGAATACTATGTTCTAAACGCTAATTCACATCACATATAAACAGGTTCTGTTGAAAAAATTAGATAATATCTTCATTGAAGATAAATTGACGATTCATTTAAGCACTAATTGCAGTACTTTTTGATAATCTGTGAAAAATGTTTGCGATTTTCTTGTTTTAAAACTGATTCTCTTATTCTGTTCAGTAGTACAGAGAGGAAACATCTTTTCATTTGCTCTGATATATAAGTGGCAGTTCTATGTTATATAACAAGATATTTGTATAGAGTGAGCACCACTGAGCTCGAGTCGGACCGCTTGACGACCAGAGTATATAGCAATTGAAATGTTGGTTACTATTTGTGTGGACCAATCAGATAACTGCAAGACGTAATGTTTTTGTTGTGCACGTGCTTTGCGAGTGATCGCTCAGCATATTGGGGCTGACATTCTGTAACTTTAATTCTTTATTCATATTCACCACTCATGTAGAATGACTATAACTTAAGGATCTTTTTATTAATGCAGACATTAGCAGCTATTTAAGTATTTCCAGAGTAATATGAAAATGTTAGTTAAATAGCACCTACATATTTTCTACATATTTTCAAACTCAATATTCTATTTGTATTTTCGTGTGACTCACTTAAAAATTAGGTTAAACATGATATTTGGAGCTTCAAGTTCAGTTCTTATTTGCATTATGGTCACCTTGTTTTTAAAAATCTCAAATGAGTCTGTGCTACGACTCATATGTTCTGATGAATATCTTATTCCAGTCAACACATTATGTGATGTAATGTCAGATAAAACTTGCCATCAGTTGTGTAGTACATCAGTACTTCTCTTATTTTTTTTAAAGAGTTAATAACTTTTATTATTTGTAGACTTCTTTGTAATAAACAATAAGAAGATAATTAAGAAGTTTTGAATTACTTTAATGAGTTATAAAAGGGGGAAAATGAGCAATAACAAACAAATATCCCATTCTTTATAAATCAATGTATAATTAAATTAATATTAGTCATCAAAAGATTCTTGATAAATACTTATTATATTTAGAAACATAATTATAGTGTCTGATTAATTTTTGTTCCATTGAATTATTTATTGCATATTCTATTGCATTCACCAGAAATTTTGTGAATAATATTTTGTAAAACAAGGTCATCTAGGACATAGTTTAGAATAATTGTTTTTACTCGTTAATGATTTTTAAGAATTTCTCGAATCTTCACTCTAACCTATTTCGCCTTTTTATGTATTACTCAAATTGTTTCCTTAAAATAAGAATTTGAACTTCAATTTGATCCCTGTGTTTATTTTTGTTACAATAACTGAGTGCACACAAACACAACAAAAAACAACTGTTCAGTTCCTGTCAAATGATATTTTTGCTAAAAATAATATCAAAAAAAAATAATTTGCTTTTCAACAGTCAGTGGAAAAGTTTGCGCTCAAAAAAACAAAATAATTTCAGATAAATATTTCGGAAAAATATTTTCTCTTTGACTCAAACAACAGCTTCTTTAGAGTTAATAGATAAATATTATCAAGATAATATTAATAATTGAAACCCGGAAACGAACAAAATAAGTTCAAGATAAATAATTGTGTAGTAATCAAATGAATTGAAAATATTATTCTCGCTATAATTTCAATGAAAAAATTTTATCAAAATATTTTCTAAAATCTCTTTGTTATCCAAAACATCCCACTCATAGCGGTTGTAATATCTTAGATAAAATTCTATCGATATTTACAGATAAACAAAATGAAACATTCAATATATATGTGTTCAAAACTGAGCTAAAATTAAATTTCTAATCAAACAAATTTAAAAAATAGATTTTTATTTGAATATCTCATTCATATACTTTTTTTATAAATAAGATTTTAAATATTTATGAGGAAATGATTTATGAGGAATTGCTTTTAAATTGCTTGTTCTTACATTGCCATTAAAAACGAATAAATTAATATATTATTCAATTTTTATTATTTTAATAATCTTATCATGACCATGGTTGAAATGATAAGAAATATCAAAAGGTGTCACGAAATCAAATGTCATATAAACTGTATGTCATTCGAATAAATTTAATTAATTAGTATTTGAAATGAATTAAAGAGTTAATGATTAAAAGAATTAAATGATAGATGACTGGATCAGATTATTTAAAATTTTGTAATAAGTTCTATTAAAAGCATAAAATATAATATAAAAATGGAAAATATTAAAACAACTAACTAGTTGCCAGGGTAATTGATAAGTTTTCACTGATAATTTTATGATAAAAACTATAATAAAAATTATTGAAACACCCAAGAAATTAACCGGGAAACTCTGATTAATCAATTCTGGGTTTGAGTCATACATTAAATGCCTTATTTAATCAATTTAAATATTATCACCAGGATTCAAAAGTGAAATTATAATTTTTGGCATTTAATATAAATTTTAATTTGGTCAGTTAAACTTTAGTTATACCCTGGTGGGTTTTCCTCCTAAAAGAGTTGGATCGTTAAGACTGGGATAAAATTATAAATATTTTGGTCTCTTTGTATATAACACGATATAAATAAATTGCATTAATACTGGAAATTATGACTCATTTAAACACTAATTAATTGATTTAAATATTGTTTCAAATTATTGGTTGAGTTTATGGAAAATACTAAAGAAATAAATCAAAATAATTTGGATAACTTTGAAGCGAATAAAAAGAGTGAAGAAAGTAGTGATAAGAGTTGCGTCCATTTAATCACTAAACTCGAAGAAATGAGAAGAAAAAATGCGGAACAGTTTGGTTGTAGTCATCAACAAAAGGTCCAAAAATTTGAAGACTTTGAAAATTTATTGAAGAATTTGAAAAGACTTGAAGAGGAAAATGCTTCACTCAAAACAGAACTCGACTCTACTAAAAGTAATGTCCAACGTCTGGATCAGATGCTAATTACTCGTGAAAAGGAGTTGGATGAATTCAAAAAGATTAATACAATTCAAGAGAATTGTATTGAAAATTCTGAATCAGAAATATTGAGACTAAATGAATGCCTTAGAGTTACAGAACTCTTACTTAAAGAGACGGTTGAAGTATCTCAGGTAAGATTTGAAAACAAAAATCAAATAAAAAAAATATCGCAGTCGGTAGGATTCGAACCTACGCGGGGAAACCCCAATGGATTTCTAGTCCATCGCCTTAACCACTCGGCCACGACTGCTATATAAAAATATTATCAAATTTTAACAAACAGTGAGATAACTATAAGTTTCCTGTTTTTAAATTAAGTGAATTGAGTCCAATAATTAATTTTAAGCCTTGATTTATGGTTAGATAATTGTTAATAACTCAAAAATAATTAGAATTAACAGAAATTTCAAAAATCAAAATGATTAAAGTTATTTTATATTCAGTTAAATTAACATAATCATTAAAATTGATATTGATTTTAATTTACTCATAGATTATAAACATTAATAACTCAAGTTAAATAATTGATCTGACAACCTAGTATACATTAATTACTATTAACTATACAAATACAAATGCACCTAGTATAACACTGTAGTATGTTATATAATAGTAGGATGCAAAAACCATGTTGAACTCTTAGAAAATAAATGATTATTTTTTAAATTTGCTTTGATAGGTTCAATTTCTATTCAACTTCTCAATGTGTTTATACAAAAATAATCACTGATTTATTAAGAGTTGAACATGGTCTAATCAATTCGACTGTACATTTGATTATTTGATATTAAAATGAAAATTTTAAAAACAAATCACTAAAATTTGTTTTAAAAATTAATTTTCAATTAATTAAAAGAGTATTTAAAGTAATAGAAAAATAATGTTTATAAAAATGAGATTCACTTAAAATTATCTTGATAAAAATAAAATTTAAAAATAAGCGCAGCCGGTAGGATTCGAACCTACGCGGGGAAACCCCAATGGATTTCAAGTCCATCGCCTTAACCACTCGGCCACGACTGCTGTTATTCTATTTTTAGTTACATATGAAAACCGAAAAAATAAGTTGAAAATTAATCTAATGAGCATGTTCAATTGTTAATATGATAGATAAACTTTTGACTGTTTGAATGTTAAACTTCAAAGTTGAAAAGTTTAAACAGAATAAATTGACCCTTAGATAGATGTAAAGTAACTTTAAGTAACTATTAGATAGTAATCAGATTACTAATCAACATTCAGATGACCACAACTTATAAAATAATTAAAATTTGAAACAATTTTAATGAATATTTAATTTCTTATCAATTAATAAATTGAATTTCAGGAAATTATTTGCGATTTGAAATCCAAACTAAAGACTTCAAACGAATCATTGAACAAAAGTTGGACACCGAGTGATATATTAACTGTTGAGACCAAAGTCGATGTCCTGAAGCGTCAAAAGTCCAAACCTTACTTTTATGTGGAACTCAATCAAAGTTGTTTTGAAGATAATCTTAAGAATAAACTCGAACTAAAAGTAACCGAAAATAAAATGAACGACGAATTAAGTAATTCTGTGCTCAGAATGATTAGACAATTAAGTCAAAGCGTCGATTCAATTGAACGGTTGGCAGAAAAGTTGACCAAAAAATTGAACAAAACTATTGGCAAATATTGGAATTGTATTATTGGAACAAATATTTGTGATAATTCTGTAATCAGTTATTCGGATAACAATTACCTTAAGTGTGAACTCAACGAAAATTTTCAATTAATTATATTTAAGAATAATAAAGAATTTTCAGCAAACAATTCGGTTGAAGACAATTGTTTTAAATTTAATATTGGAAATGATATTACGTTAAGAGTCCTTAAAAGGAGTAATAATATGGAAACAAATGTCGAAAAATTTATTGCGAATTCGGCTTTGGATGCGATAAACAACAACATCGATGACTATTACAGTTTGAGTACTTATCTGAGAGATGCCATCTCTAATAAATATAATTCTCAATGGTTTGTATCTGTGGGAAAGACCAAAGACTATTACACTTCGTGGGCAATGGCCAAGGGCAGAAAGTTCATGCTCTTTGAAATTGGTGATATCAAGTGCACTGTCGGTGAAGTGGGCGGTTGGCTCTGGTGATTGTTTACATATTTATTTATTATAATTTCAATATTTATATCCATTTAATAAACTTTTGGCAAAATATCATTAATTAATAAAATATTTTGAGTTCAGATCTTAATTGACATCTAATTAAATGTATGTTAATCTAAATACAAGTCAGTCCCCCATCAATGGGCAGAATAGTTCCGGTAATAGTATTTGACTTATCGCTCAACAAATAGATAACAGTATTGGCCACTTCTTCTGGTGTATTGAAACGTCTGAGTGGGTGCTGTGCCAACCATGGATCTCTGACTTTAGGATCAGACCAACCAACTTCACCCATCTCTGTGAGGGTAACCGTCGGGTTAATTGAGTTGACACGAATGTTGAACTCTCCTAATTCGAGTGCCCACACTTTTGTCATCAAATCGAGAGCAGCTTTAGTGGCGCCATAAACCAAGTGGTCTCTAATTCCAATCATTCCGGCCACACTCGACACATTCACAATAGAGCCACCCGTCCCTCTGCTCTTCATACCAATTGCCACTATTTGTGTTATGTTTATAACGGACTTAACGTTTATATCGAAATGTCTTTAAAATTAATTTTTTTGGTTTCATAAAAACCGTATAAAAAACAAATTTAAAATTAAAACTAATAAAATAGTTATTAAGAGAGCACTCACTTATCGATAACCTCCTCTTCAATACTTCCCAATTTCGTGAGTTCAGCAAAGGCTGCGTTATTTACCAACAGATCAATTGGTCCGATAGCCTCTACTGCTCTTTTAGTCTGTTCCCAATCGGATATATCACAGCAGACTGTTTCGATGGACGGATACTATTTTTTGTAAAATAAAGTAAAATTGAAAATAGTTTTAAAAAATTCAAATTTTTACCTCTTTTTTCAATGATTCCAAGTTTTGTTTGGTTTTACTCAAAGCCACGACATTTGCATTTGTGGCCACTAATTGCCGGACAATTTCACGGCCAATACCTTATTTTAATATATTTATTAAAAAACCATTAATCAACAAAATTTAACTATAAAACCTACCTCTGCCCGCACCAGTGACCAGAGCTCTTCTGTTATTATTGAAATCAATATTCATTTTTATTGCGGAAATTAACTATAAATTTGATATTTTCGTTAATCGTCTCAATAAATAATTAATGGATTAAACATTTAATGGCATATCTTTTAGTCAAATCATAAGATTTTATATGAAATCAATGTATTTATTGATTGATTTATATATTCACCAGAAATGAGTAATCAATAGATTTAGTGTTACTTTAAATTAGTATTAAATATTCGTATTAAATATAATTTGCTGTGTATTTGGACCTTGAAATTTGCCAGATAATAAATCTGTCTGCTAATTATATTTTGATGTTAATGCGATAAATCATATTTTTCAAATTCAAGGAAAGACCACTCGATAGGAGCTCCAAATGTTTCTTAATTTATAAACAAAAAATTAAAATTGAAAAACAAAATTAGATATCGAAAGTAAAACTGGAGATAAATATGTCATTTAGTTAATCAGGTTAATTTATAAAAAATGACATACTTTAATTATTTTACTTGCTGATAATTTAATATCACTGTTTATACATCTATATTTGGGATTATTTTGGGATTACTCAAAAATTTAGCTAGGTTACTAAATAGAAAAGAATCTTAAGATAGGAAATCAAGGTTTTCTAATCTATTATTTAATTGTTTAGAGAAATAATGTTATCTAAAATAATTAAGTTTGATAAAGAATAAGTTGTTATGGTAGTTATCATTATGAGAAGTTATTAAAATAAAGTATCCAGTAAAACATTTAATGCAATTTTAATCGACAAGTGTTTAGAAATATAGTAATATCTATATTTAATTAATTTTTCAAATAATATATATCTCATTACGAATGCAATATTTAAGTGAATTAAACGAAAGTCTCCATAATTTAAGGGACAGTAATAGTCATCTTAAACGACAAGTTTCTGAAAATAGCAAAGAATTGAAAAAACTTGAATTAATTAATTTGAGTCAGGCTCAAAAGATTAAACATTTAGATGGATTGTTGTCAGTTCAGAATGGAAACTTGGTAAAATATTTACATTACATTTATTTGTTAAAAACTCATTTAATTATAAATTTTTTAGACTCAGTTTAAAAATGTTTTGATTGAAGCAAAGAATGTTAAAAATGTTGATATCATTGAAAAATGCGATTCTTGTGACCAACAGTTCGAGCGTATTGTCATTGACTTAAGTCTCCAATCAGTGAAACTCAGTTTTTCAGATTATTCTGAAATTTCCAATTTCTTGAAACAAGAGATTAGAGCTAAGACTGGACTCGAATGCTTTGTTTGCGTTGGACACTACCAAACATTTGGGTATCACAACTGGATTTACAAAAATAAGAAATATATTGTTTTGAAAATTGCAAATCTTTTGTTTTTAATAAACCAAGTTCATGTAAGTATACAATTCAGTGCAAACATTATTCTGAATATTTAATTAACATTTAGACCCGTTTTAATGATGTGTTGAACTCAGCCAAGACCTTTCCTAACATCGAGATAATTGCAAAAAGCGAACAAATAGATGTCCTCTTTGAGGAGCGTATCATAGAATTGGCGAAAGATATCATCAATAATCCCGGATTCAAAAGTTCGTTCAGTATATCAGACTTCATGAAAGATGAAATTAATAATAGATACGGCAAAATATATGGCACTAATTGGTTGGTCACTGTTGGCTACGGACAGTATTATGACCTGAGTTATAGTGTTAAGAATTCAAAAAGAAAATTCATTGATTTTCTCATAAATGAGTTAAGATTTACTGTTTTTCAGACGTTATAAATAAAATTATTAATAAAAATAATGATAACAAAAATTGAATTAAATTTATATTTGATTATGAACTTGCTCATATTTTATTACCTTAATTCATATGATTAAAGTATAATTCGGTTGAAATTCTCTAATATTTCAATAGATATGTTATCTGGATTAGATATTTATTGAAAAGCGGTTAAATATTTTCTTAAACTATAATTGATGTCAATATTTTTTAACAAAAAAAATTAAACCACTCTTTTGAATGCGATTTAAGTCTCATTAAAATTATATTCATTTGAATTTATAGTGTTATTAGTTTTATAATAAGAATTCGTTTAATAAAATTATAATAATATGAGTGTCTGAATGATGGCATCCTTAATATCAGACACTTTATTGTCTCCATTTATCCGGAGTTCGACAACTTTATCACTGTTGACAGTTCTTTTGTCAGTGCTCTTGATATGGGCTGTCATTTTTTATAGGAAATTCCGAAAAGTTGTCAAACAAATTGACAAAATTCCTGGCCCGCCAGTGGCTAATCCAATTGCAGGACATTTACAATTTTTTCGACAGAGCGCTGGCAGAGATGACTGGTTTCAACGTAA
This sequence comes from Achipteria nitens, assembly GCA_034698525.1. NCBI lineage: Eukaryota > Metazoa > Arthropoda > Arachnida > Sarcoptiformes > Achipteriidae > Achipteria > Achipteria nitens. Next base: position 1,889 of record JAQGBR010000732.1, on the reverse strand, counting down.
GAATTGTTATTTTCGTTATTTTGAATTCAATAAAATAGTCTCAAATACTTCTATAGAAATATTCAACACATTTGTCGGTATAACCCGATTATATCAACAGAAAAATGAAGGAATTATGAGAGTATGGGTCGGACCCACTCAACCTGTTGTCATCATATTTGACGCAGAAATGGCTGAAGTGAGTCTTAGATCTTTCAAACTAATTAAAGTTAATCTATTATTTAATCTAGGTTTTATTAACAAGTAACACTAACATCGATAAATCAGCTGAATATGATTTTGCAGTGCCTTGGTTAGGGCTTGGTCTTTTTACCAGGTATTGCAAACAAAAACAAAAATATGTTTAAAATTTGATTTGATTTTAATAAAGTACTGGCGATCGTTGGAGAGGACACAGAAAAATGTTGACTCCAGCCTTTCATTTTAAAATCTTAGAGAGTTTTGTTCCTATAATTAATAAACAGCAACAGGTAATGATGACAATTATTGATCAAATGTCATCTAGCAACAATGGAGTTATCGACGATATTCGGCCCTTAATAACAAACTGTGCACTCGATATCATTTGCGGTAATTTAATGGAATTATTTTTTATATTTTCAAATTAATTAAAACCAACAGAGACTGCAATGGGTGTATGCATTGAGGCTCAGACAGACCCGGATTCAAAATATTCTAAAGCAGTGAGAAAGGTATTGGACTTATTCACATTACGTTTCTTGAGTCCATGGCTGTGGAACGACTATTTATTTCCATTCACACCTACCGGTTGGGAACAGAGGAAAACTATTAAATTTCTGCACGACTTTACTGATGGGGTAAACGATGACTGTTCTCTCTTTTTATATTTTAATATTTTAATACAAATAACTTTTAGGTTATTAAACGAAAAAAAGCTGAAATTCTGCAAAAAATGAAAGGACAGGGAAGTATTGAGGAGACAATGAGTGATCTTGGAACTAAACGTGTGCTCGCATTTCTCGACAACCTTTTGACACAAAACATCAAAAATCCGGAACAATTCACTGAGAAAGATGTTAGAGCTGAAGTGGACACATTCATGAGTGCTGGACAGGACACTTCATCGGCAACCACTCAGTTTTCACTACAATTGATAGGACACTATCCAGAAGTTCAGGTTTGATATCAAATAAAATTAATTTTTGCAAAACTATCAAAATATTAATTAAAGGCTAAAATACACGAAGAATTAGACAGTATTTATGGGGACGACCCCACACGAGAGATCAAGTTTGATGACTTGCGTCATATGAAATATTTAGAAAAATGTATTAAAGAAGCGCTACGTATATATCCACCCGTGCTTTTCATTGCCAGAAGAATAACTGAAGAATTTAAGATAAAAAACTACACAATACCTGAGGGCACAAACTGTATGGTTCTCTTTTATCAGTTACATCGCGACCCCAAGTATTTCCCAAACCCAGAACTATTTGACCCAGAAAGGTTTTCACAGGAAAACACCAATAAAAGACATGCCTTTGCATTCACACCGTTCAGCGCTGGGCCCAGAAATTGTATTGGACAGAGGTAAACACTCAGCAAATATTTACCTTGCTTCATTTAATTGATTGTTGTTATAGATTTGCACTCCAAACAGTTAAAGCCCTCTTAGCCTCAATTTTGAGAAAATATAAGATCTCATCTTTGGTTCCATTGGATAGGGTTGAGTTGGCTATCGGTACGACTATGGGTCCCAAAAATAAAATTACACTTAAATTTGAATTAAGAGAATGAAAATATTCTACTCTTTGATTGATAAATAAAAGCATAAAGAAATTAATTAATGCTTTAAATTTAACTATCATTTAATATTAAATATCTTATTATTATAGTTTGAGTTTAAATATTAATAAACTTTTAATCAT
>JAQGBR010000731.1:0-11280 GCA_034698525.1 Achipteria nitens | reverse complement strand
TCGATAGACAATGGCTGACCATCTTTGAGTAGATGAGAATTGTTGACATAAGGTTTTCGTCTTATCGAAATGCCGTCATTAACAGTTTTAGGAACAGTATTGTGTGAAACCGGATTAGTTTTTATTGTTTCATTTAATGGGCAATTTTCTGCAAAATGATTCTGTTTACCACATCTATAGCATGTTTTGCAATTGTATGGATGATGATTGTATTCAAAACCTCTCACTTTGCAAAAACGGCAAAAGATTTTTGCTCCAAAGGTATCAAAGTTCTTATTTGAGCTCATCTGAAAAATAGTTTTTATATAATTAGTTTTTATTGTTTGTGTTTACACATCATTAAAGGCTTATTTCCGCTGATATATTGTCAAAATCATAGATCAGTTGAATTATGCCTCAAAAATATGCAACATTTTAATTGTTTTTGTGTTGGATTATATACTTTCAGTTGACAATCAAAGCAATTGAGTTTAAAGTTTGATATACTAACTCAATATACAATGAATGAAAAAAGACTGTAATTAGTAATTAAAATCATTAAAATAATAAATCATTAGTTTTTGTTTTGTGTCTGTATTAACATTCTGAGTACTCCTTGCGATATTGATTTTTCCAATTATTAAAACTCAATATTCGAAGGATGTATTCAAAAAGTAATCCTTTTGTTTTGCTAATTTGTTTGAATGAATTATAATTCAATGAATTTTTAAGACAATTGATTTGATTTATTTTATTCTTTATAGACAATTAGATCAGAGTACATTCGATGTATATCAAAAGCTAATTCTCTCCATATTTTTCTTTTAGAAAAGCCTGACTTAATTGACATTATATTTAATTCCTTAATCTCTATCTTAATTTTAGAATAATTATTTAAATCTGTTGTTGTTTCAATCTTTGGACATATATTGTATGCGTGACAAAGACGAAAGATTAATTTTCTCGATTGAGTTCGAAAGACATTATTCTTAGGCTTTGATCTCTTTGACCGTTTGGTCTTAACGTAATCAGATTCCAATTGTTTGGGCGTTAACTTTATCTCAATCAACTCATCATTAAATCTAATCAACGCTTTGTTGGAGTTCATCTAAAATAAATCAAATCAAACATCAGATATGTTTTCAAAATAATTTTATTATTCATTCATTGAGGAAAATTGTGATAACAAAGAATCCTAACGTTAGGAGTATTTCTATAATTATGGACACATTGTTTACAACTGTCCGAATGATTAGTTAGTCTTAAAGAAATTAGAATCCCTTTCTTAGTTCCCATTAAAAGTGTACTGTTAATCAGCATTGTTTTTGAGACAGGACGACCAGTTGGAATATGGTATCGTTTCTCCAATTCGAGTGCGTCAAAAATTTCTATTTCATCCATTGAAGTGAAGACCAGAAGTAAGTTCTCATGTATGACGAAATCTCGGACTAAACCACCTGTGATATCTAAAACGTCTGAAGTACTTCTCGGATTATTATACTCATGCAGTCTTGTTACATAAATGTGTCCATCTCCTGGTATTTTGACGTCTCCGTGACATTCGCCATAAAAGAGATGATTTTGGAATGCCAGGAATTTACAATGGAGTCTTTGCCCGAATCTAGTACCACCAAATCTTCTTGTGCCAATCACTTTCAAATCAGTTTCGTTTTCAGAACTAAAATCGAAAATTGCAGTGAATCCTCGCCAGCAAACAAGAAGAGGTCTTCTTTCATGTCCATAGTGCGGGTCGTATAATCTGAGTTCAACAATCCTTGAGATATGGTGTTGGATCCGGAATTTCTTAATTAATTTGACTGAACTCCCTTCGATTCCATCCCATGTTAATTCAGAGATATTTTCTGAATGATCGCAAACCAATATCGGGTAGCAGTCTGACAGCACAGATCTTATTTCCTCGTCAGATTTAACCGAAGATAATATTTCTGGAGCCGAATATGAGTATTCGATGAAGGTCTTTCCGGCCAAAACAACAAAAGTTCTTGGATTTTGATTAACTATTATATATCTGATGGGCTTCCGTGTTAATCGATTAAAGCTTAATATTATGTCCAATGACTGTACGTCGAGTGCTCTGAGGCTGCCTTTTTCGAGTCCAACGTATAGTATTTGTCCGTAAACTCCAAAAGCTGTGACTTTATGACTATATTGTTCAGAGACGTATACCAATTTTACGTCTGGAATATGAGGTGTCGATTCTGTCTTCCATGGTGCAAAAATTCTGCTGCAGAAGCTTAGGACTAACGTCGGGAAATTGGCGATCCAACTCTTCCAGTCATTTTCCTTTTCTTTGTCGAAATATGCCTCTTTGTCTTCTGTCTCGGCGCCATAAGTGATTGCGAACATTCTTTTCGGAAGATTAAATGTTAGTACCTGTTAACAGCCATGACTTACGTTAAGTAGTCTGACTACACGGCCAAAGCCGCGTTAGCTAAGAAGTGTTAATTGAAAGTCTAAGGTTCGTATCCTTCCGAACCTTTCCCCAGAAGTCTAACAAAGAAAGTAAGAAAAAGATTGTGGCAAAGGTAGCGGTTTTGGTCGAGCGTGGAAACTGGTCAGTTCTGTGTTGGAGTTGGCTGAAGTGTTGTGGAATGTGGACGGAATGAACGGAAGAAGTCAGTGAAAATAAATAATTTACTGCCATTTTAATGGCGCAAATATTTTATTTTTCAAATTAAATTAAAGTTTTATTTAAAATACATTTAAATTTCTTTAATTAATTTCTTAAACCGACTTTCTTGTGAAGAAAGTCTTTGCGGCCATCCTCAGCAGGTCTCGTGATTGGTTCAAATGTTTTCGATTGGAGATAGTTGGCCAATGCCTTCCTTTGGCGAAGTGCTGCTGATGAAAGGCAAGTCGACTGATGGAGTTTCTTCCGGGACTGAAGTCGAGCCTCATCATGAAGTCTGGTGAAGTCGGCAGCAGATGTCGCCCTCTCCTTCAGATCCTTGATTTTGGTGTCCATTTTCCTCGCCTCTCTCAGACCGGTCCTGAAACGATTTGTCATCTTTTTGTCCAGTTTCCGGATTCGCGCCTCCATGATTTTAACGACGTGTGGATCAACTCTTTTGTCGGTGATGCTGTCCTCTATTCGCCGGTTCTGGTTCGCCTTCCTCCTTTGACGGCGCTTAGCAGTCGAAGACCTGTCTTCGTCCAAGAAGCGGCCAGGTGTCGGAGGACGATCTTCTAATGGCGCCACAGGTCGAGCCACAGTTACCGGCCGTTTAACAATTTTGGCCATCCAAAACTGCCGGCGATCCTCGGGAAGATAGTCGAGTGGTCGCCTGGAGGGCTGTCTTTTGTCGCCATCTTTGTCCACCGCCACTACTTTCGAGGCCACTTTGCGGACAACGGGTAGAGGAGATTGAAATCGCGAAGTGTGATGTCGCGAAGAATGATGTCTGGAGGAATGGTGTTCTGGTCTGGGAGAGCGAAGATCAGGTCTGAAGGAACGAGGTCGGGAGGAGTGACTGGACTCTGGTTTGTGAGAGCGAGTGTCTGGACGAGTGTTGTCTCCGTTGGATGTCCCCGAAGATCGGCGATGTTGGTCCAATTGGTGTCCATACCCGAAACTTCGATGACGTTCTCTGGTATTACCAGGACATCGGGTGAAGTTTGTTTGACGGGAATGGCGTCGTGAAGAGTTCATCTGATGAAAAGAAGACAATTGATAACTAGTTGTGTCGTTTCTGTTAGTAGACATCATCTATGGGTATAGCCAGGGGATAAGCCAAATGGCTCCCTTTTTCCTGGCGAGGGACCCTAGATGTCCTCTAAGAGAAGCGGCACTTCTAGTTCGCAGCAATATCACAATCGTCGGCGCACAATTATTTGTGCAGCCGAGATTGCTGTTCACGATGCCATTGCCAACGACCACTACCGCCACAAGTCCCCACCAAATTGGTTCCGCCACCACAAGCCATAGGTCCACCCATCACCGCAACAATTACCACCAATTGGTTGGCCAAAACCAACACAATTGCCACCAGTCGGCCAGCCAAACCGCCACAAGTCCACCATCAGGTCCTCCGAATCCGCCACAGAACTGGTCGCATCCCACCGCTGCCACCAAATGTTGTGGAACAGGAGGTGCCAATTCCTGTTCCACTACTCTAAAAAAACTACTCAATTAATAAGTAAAACAAAGTCTTACTTTTATTTTATTTGATTGAATAAAAATATAGTTTGAGTCCCAATACATTAATTAATTATTAATTAATTTTCTTTCCTTTATATAGTCACCATTTCACGTGTCTGATCACTCAGTGATCAGACACTTCCTTTCAATTCTGATGATTGTTTGAAACTTAGTTTCAAACAATCACTTAACCATCAATTTTCACTCATTGATTTTGCTTTTAAGCAAAATCAATGGTGAGTTTAATCTATTAAAACATTGATTTTGCTTATTAGCAAAATCAATGTCTTCCTATCTTTCTTTCATTTCCTTTCTAAATGTTTTTAATCTATGCTTTATTTCCTTTCTATTTCTTAATGCCTTATCTTTTATTTCATAAATTTCTATTTCTATTCTTTCTATTGTTTTAATTATATTATATTTTCTGAAATATTAACTTAATAATTATTGAACTAGATAAATAAACATTTTAATCTCAATGATCTTGGCACATGTCACAAAATATACTTTAATTAAACGCCAAAAAATTTGTAAACAGTAATTTTATAAATTCAACAAATGATTTACTTATAATTTTTAAATTATTAATAAAATTGGAGTAGAGGCCAATAAATGCCTTAATATTTTAAATTTTATATCTTTTTATCTAGATAATCTATAAGGAGTTAAAATTTTTAGATAAACAAACTTTTGAAAAATTGTATTCAATTGGTCATTATTTGATCTATGCACATTTTGTAGTTGTGGAGTAATTTATGAATTTTCCATCATTTTATTCATTTCTCAATATATTTGATCTATTTCACATTTGTTTAAATCCATACAAATTCCACTTCAATTGGAAAACAATAAACTCAAATATTTATTGTCTAAATGTATGCAACGAATAATTTTTGAATGGAATTTTATCAGATAAATATCTGATATAAATTATCATTCCAGACATGTTTCCCATATCAGTGAATAAGTATTGAATCGTTTTGTTTTGTTTGGGAATAATTGCAAAAATAAACTTCTCGACCATAAAAATGGAGAGACATATCGTATTATATTTAAAAATTCATAAGCTTGAATATTTTTGAAATAGAAATTCTAAACTATTGTTTTTGCATTAATAACTTTATTTTTAATTAATTGCTAAAAATGTGGCAAACAATTTGTTTAATCATACATTTTATAAAAATATAACCTTTTATGTGGGTTTAAATTCTAACAAATTATTTTAAGAATTATCAATGTTATTTTTAATGAAAAATATTAATTATGTTTGTAAAACCAGAGTTTATTTTTTATTCTGATTTTAATTTATTTGAGTTTTTGATTGTTTTGCAGTCGTTTTCACAAATTAACAAAACACTGGGTTTTGATTTAAAATACTTTTATTTATTGATATTAAGTTTTAAATAAATACAAATTAAGAATAGATGAGAAGTGACAATTAGGTGTAGTGGACAACAGCTGATCCATGAAATTCAAAATTAAATATTCATAGGATTCGGAATGACCTCATAAAACATGTTTAGGAAAAAGTGTCGGTTATTCCTTTGAATAATTAGTTTAAAATTGTTTTAACATAACTGTATAGTTTTAAGGTTTGGACTCAAAGCGGAATAACTTTTATTCCCAAACTTGAGAACAAATGTGTTTAAAATTAAATTCAAATGTTATGAATTACAGTTCTATGAAATCCCTAACATTTACTATATATTAAAATTCATAAATAAATAAATAATCATGATAAATAATTTTAAATATTTTGTACTTTAAATCTATTGAGCTCTATTGTTTGTTGAAAGTTCAATGACTTGGGCTTCCCTTTTTAGTGGAAACATGTTCACATCAAATAATTGATATTTTTGACTTTCGTCTTAAAATGTAATAATTGTATTAAAATAATTTTAAATATTTCAATCGTAATTCTACTTAATATAACCTTGTTATTACTTATAAAGAAAATTATTGAAGCTACTGATTCTCTAAGTTAATTAAAAGGGCAAATTAAAAGCTAGGAATTAATTACAATATTTAATAATTATAATTAAAGTATACAAAGGAATTAATAATTAATTATTTTGAAATAACTACAGAAATTATGTGATTAATTAAATTAACAGGCTAGCTATTTTTAAAAAATAATCAGTTAGAAAGTAGTTTTAATTATATTTATTGAGAATTCCGAAAATTTTTTTAACTCGTTTCAAACCTTTCGTGTTTTTCAAAGAAAAACTACTTGATCGTATGGATATAAAAGCAGCCCTTCCGGAGGGAAATCTATTGAAATCTGTGTTTATGTTAATACCCAGAGATAATTATTATGGCACAGAAGGACATATTAATGGAATTATTGAAATGATCGTGGATCAACAGAAACAACAGTATTATTCCAGTGTATATTGTGATGTAAATACAAGAAAATTGAGCTGGAATTTGCCTGGTGATAATTTAAATGAATTTCAAAATTATTCGCTTGAATGGAATCAAACACAACTTACCTGGCGCTTGAATAATAATGTTCACTTTACTTTTGATCTTGCTAAAAAACTTTCAGACAAGTATAATGGCACAGGTCAGCCTTTTAACAGAGAATTTTATTTGAGTATTCGTTTGCAAGTTTTCAATATTTTAACCTTGAAACAATTCAAACAAGATAATGACTATCATAAACTATGGCCCTGTCCCTCACTATTAATTGATCATGTACGATTTTATCGTGAAAGTAATTATTCATTTAATTCAAATATTTCATTCGTTGAAGAGAAAGCAAATATATCAAGAAAAGAGTTATGTGATAAAATTAAGCAAGATAATTATTTAAACATTGGTTTAATTGATAATTTTTCCTTGTTAAATTTGAGTAATATTTGGAAGATTATTCTACCCCTTCTCTCCGTTTTTATAGTGTTTGGTATTTGTGTTGTTTATCTGGTCTTAAAAATTAGACGCAATGTTTCGGATGAATTTGAAGAAAACAAATATTATAATGAAATAGAAGAAATGAATCAGGATTATGAGGATCCGGATCAATATTTGCAAATTTATGAAACCAACAAAACTGAAGACTATGAGGAGGTAATGATAGAAAATGATTATTATGACAAGGGACAATATATCCATCCAAGTAATCAATACCTCAAGATTTATCAAAAAGAAGAATCTGTATAAAAATAAATAACTAATTTATTTTTGAGTAACATTTGACACATTTTTAAGCAAACAATTATTTAACAAAAATTGTTTTATAAAAAGATATTTATGTTATGTCTGTATCTCTCATATAATTAAATTAATTTTTCTTTCAATAATTTATAATTAAAAGTAGAAAATTATTCAAAACATCTTAACAATTTTGTTCGGTATGTTTGACAGAGAAACAACCTGTACTTTATTAGGAAGTATTGTACTTCATTTTGCCAATTAGGACACAGTCCTTTATTGAGTAAAAGAAGTACTTAATTAAGTCCTTCTTTTAAAAAAATCAAAATTATAATAAAATTATTTATCTAAGAAATATAAAACCGTAAATGTAAACTAAATTAGAGATAATATCATTTAACGGCAAAATTAAACCACAATTGTAATGTGGGACAGTACCTTTTGGGGAGAGGTTTGATTTTGCTACAGTCCCGCATTACAATTGTGGTTTAATTTTTCCGTTGTATGGATAATATCAAACAAAAGTATAGTTGAATTTTAAAATTTTATAATACATTCGAATATCTAATTTGTAATATAGAAAAGAAAACTAAAATATTATTTGAAATATTATAGACATCAGGTTTTATAGTCAAATAAGTTTTATTAATTTTGATTAAAAACTACAAATTTATATCAATTTATTATATTTTTGAAAATAAACCTACTAAATTTAGAATCTATTTTACCCAAAAGGGCTTAATTACTTAAAACTGGATATTTAGAATATTTGTATATAATTTATTATTCCTTATAAAAAGAACTCGTTTTATCAATCAAGGTTTGTAATACTTAAAGTGACCAAATTTATAATAATTTCTATGACGGAAATGTCGCCAATTTTGTCTTTGTCTGTATGTTCTTTGATCTCGAATTGTTTGACCACTGCTTAGATTTTGGACAGTATTGTAACGAGAATTGAAATTGGCAAATTGCCCTTGCTCATAATTAATTGGAAGGATAGGCTGTGTTTGAAGTTCGTTAGTAACAGTCGCTGAAATGACGGGTCTTTCAGTGGTAATGATTTGATCATTAATTTCAGGATTTTGTAAAATACTTTCCTCTCGAATATGAGTTTCAATTAATGTTTGAGAACTGAGATTTGAGTTATCTTTTAAATAATGAATAAGTTCTGAAGGACTATAAATAGGGTTCAACTCATTTACAAATATCTTATAAGCAGTTTTAGGAAGAAATTTATTTTTTTCTACCAGATTTAAAGACATAGCAGGGAGAGTATTTCCTTCAATTTGTTTGTAACCATTTTCTGGTGATGTTTGGACACAAATTGTTGAACTAATTACTTCATAATTTTCTGGATTTTCTATTTCTGGAAATAGTTTAAGTGATTCGAGTTTTAGTTGGTTCCAGGTCATTTTATTGCTGAAATTATTAAGAAGTCTCGGGTACATAAAGTCCTTGTGGAAAATTTTTATTAATTGGTATGAAGTTTTGGGTATATCATCCGTTGGATTAATTACAAAGCTAAAGCTGTTGCTAGGTTCTTTTATAGTATTTGAAATGTCTTGTGATATAACATTTCCAATCGGTGTCTCTGATGTTATTTCTTTAAATATTGAATTAGGATTTATCTGAGTTTGGAGTTCAATATTTTGGGTTTTCAATGAATTTATTTGTGTTTGAAATTCTTGATTCAAACATTTTAGTGATAAGATTTTTCGTTGTTGGGAAGAGATTTCTTTTCTTAGATGTGTTGTGACTTGGTCAATTCGAGAAGTTAAATATTGACCAGTGTTGATTATTGGGTTTATTATTGTGTTCAGAAGTTCACATTTAATATAAGGAGAATCTGAATTTGAGGGAGAATTGAGTTTTTGAATTTTAATGATGTTTAGGGCTTCAATAAATTCTGCAAATCCATTGATGTGATCATAACAGGAATTAGAAGAGTTATATTTCCACATTTTACAAACTTTACATCGTCTTTCCGGGCAGGTGTCAGGAAATTTAATGTTTGGGTTTTTATCATCAAAACTGTTGTTATGTTTATCGCCTATAATTGAGTCAAAACAAAAGGGCCTATTATTTTCGTCAATACATCCATATTCGCATTGAATTCCATAGTTTGCTTGGATATATTCTTGGATAAGTTCTGGTAATTCAATGATTAGATGTTTTTGTTCTGAAGATTGAAGACTAAGTTTAGGGCAAGGATTGGTATCAAAAACTTTTGAGATACAAACGGTACAAAAAAGTGTTTCGCAATGAACACAATATACCGGATTTGATGGAAATTTATTACAGAACTGACATTTAATGGGACGGTAATGGTTATCAATCTTTAGTTTATAAACCCTATCTGAGGTATAACCAACTCTATTTAAATGTGAGAATTCTTTGCGAAAAATTTCGAGTTCCTTCGATGAGTTTTTTAAGATTTCATCGTAAATACAAAAGAAATTGTTTCGAATATTTATCGGTTGAGAAGTCAAATAAGTAATGTCTTCATCAGAGGAATCAATAGGAGTGGTTTGAGTTGGGCTCGGAATAGATGTCGTTGTAGTTGTTGTTGTAATAGTTGGTTGTAATGGTCGTAATGGTTGACTTGTAATTTGACGCGAAGTATAAATTGCGTCAATAATTTGATTAATCACAAAATTTTCGGCATTTTGTCGACCAATTACTAGCGTTTCGACTGAATTTTCATCTTCAATATCTGATTGAGAGTTCGAACTTCGAGAATCATTCATCGCCTAGTACACATTAACATCAATTAATTTGATAACTTTTCTTTAGATAATTTTTTTTAAATGATTTGTTTTAAATTAGCAAGATCTCATGAGAGAGAGAGAGAGAGAGAGAGAGAGAGAGAGAGAGAGAGAGAGAGAGAGAGAGTCACAGTTTACATAACCGCTAATAATTATTTTTAATTACCGTTTTCGTAAACTTTTAGTTTTTGAATATTATCTAAATCTAAGTTTCTTTTAAAGTTATTAAAGAAAATTTTTTGATATTTTACCGTTTCTAAAGAGAATAGGTGTTCATAATTGCCTTCATAATCAAAAAACTTCTACTACTGAAACAATGATAAGACTCCATTAACATTAGGACTAATCTTCCCATCAAATACTTAAGAGATGTAGTAATCGAACTTAACATTACGACTAAAACGGTGGCACAACACCATTAAACAATACACCATATTTACAAAACAAACATTAAACATAAATACAGTTATAGATTGAATTACTTTATATTAAATTTAATTTCGTTAATGTTATCTAAAACTTACTTTTGTATCGAAATGAGGACTAATATTCGGAGTAAACTCTTTCTTCAATTAGAAACAGTAATAGATTCAAGCACCAATTGAATCCTGCTACAGGAATGTCCCAACTGTCTGAACCTGTTAACACAAATTAAATTATTAATGATTTAATTAAATCCAAAAAATTGAATCAAAATAAGTATAAATCAAACCTGAATTTCAATTATATTCAACAATATTTCAAAGAATTAAATCTTTAATTTTAAATATAGTTTAAAGTCTTCCCTTTTTTAAATAATCTAAATTTACATTAATTTTTAAATATTAAATCATTTGTTGAATCAAAAGACAATTAGATTTTGCTCTCTCCAATAAGAATTGCGTCTTGAATAAGGCTGTGTCTCTAATGCAACAAAGAATTTGCTGATCAATATTCTTAAGTCTTGCACAGCACTTGTGATATATTTTTGATTTATCCTGTGAATTCTCGAATGTCTTTGAAAATGTTAATTACCCTATTAATTTTATTTACAATTTTTATTCAATGAAAACGTTGAAATTCAATGTATCACTGCATATAATATGGAATAATATTAAAATAGAGAATATTTCAGATTATTAATTAGTCTATAATAATACAGAAATATATATCTGTATAATAATAATTAAAAATAATACTGAACTTATTAATTACATTTTATTTTAAGATTAAAAACATTTA
>JAQGBR010000730.1:0-11283 GCA_034698525.1 Achipteria nitens | reverse complement strand
AGTAAGGCTTTATAAACTTTTTATACAATTTTATAAAACCTTTTCTTTATTTTAACATTTATTCAAAATCAATAAATTTCTAATTAATAACATTTCAAACAATTTAGTCAATAAACTATCCAAATGTCAAGAAATTAGATTAAGAGAGAGTTGTTGCCAGCAATCAATCGGTTGTGAATCACAACTGTTTATAATTTATGCAAAAAAGCTAAACAATTGGGTAAAGCGTTAGAGAGACAGGAACGGCATCGATAATAATTTACATAATTATGTCATAATGTTAGAGTTCGTTCATTCAATCCGAGTTAAATCTATATATTTTTAAAAACTTCTTTTAAAATACAAATCATTTATTAGTTATACTCACATTTATATTGATATCTGATATATTACTGTAATTCTGTTATACAATTGATGCCTTTCTTGTATTCACTCGACGTCAGAGTATAAGTCAAAAATGTACCGAAACCTGACGTCAATCTGTGGTCAATTATAATATATAACTAATTGTTTTTTAATTTAGTCTTTAGTCTTATTCTTGACTCAATTGAGATAAGTGTTTGAGAAACAAAAATAATTGTTAATCTTATATAAGAGTAATTTGTATCACTTATTATAAGTTAATGTTCTTATAATAGATAACTGTTTGTAAAATCATTCATCAATTTTAATAAATCATTTTTTATATAAACTTTGGAGAGTTATTCATATTTTTGAGAAGAAGCCTGAATGTGAGCCAAATCCAGAAATAGTTAATGAATTGTAAGGACAGTGATGCTCGGATATCCATAGACTAAGAAATACAACTTCGAGTTCAGTGCTAATAAACTTTGGCAGTGAATTTCAATAAAACTATAACTGTGCTAGACTTGTCTTCAAATCAACTAGATCATTTTGGACCCAGTTTTGGAGACAGCTCTAACATTACAAATGTGAAACATTAGGGCATTATTAATAGGTGTTTCAAAAAAACGCGCGATGGATATTTTGAATATCTTAAAAACGGCTCAAGATATTTTGAAACGACTAACGGTAAATGAAAGGACATTATTCGAAATATTTTTTTTAATGCAAAGAATTACCTTGGTGATCATGTCGGAAAATATTTAAAATTTAACAATTTTTGAAATCCTTGTTAATTTAAAACAAATGTTTTAAATTTGAGTTAATTTTTTTTAACTTTCAGAAATAACTTAATTTTTGGAAGTATTTAATTTTAAACAAATTTTCTTGTATTGTATTTATATTAATTAATTTATTGATCAAGATTAAATGAATTCTTGGTAGTGTTTACTTAAAATTCTTTAAGACTTGTAATTAAATATTCGCCAAAAACGTCTATAAATTACTTTAAATGTATGCATAAAAAAGTAATTAAAAAAAATTGTTTATTACTAAATATTCAAACCATTTGTTCCTATTCTGTCAAAATGTGATGAGTTATAAATTATGACTCATATCTCAAAGAATATTCTAGAACTTTTTGACAGAATAGAAACAAATGTTTTAAATGTGAGTTAATTTTTTTAATTTTCAGAAAAAACTTAATTTTTAGAACAATTATTCTTGAATTTTATTTATAATTATTTATTTATTGATCGAGATTAAATGTAATGCTAGTAGTGTTTACAAAAAATTCTTTTAGGTTTGATTGTAATTAAATATTTGCCAAAAACTTTTATAATTTACTGAAAATGTATGCATAAAAAAATGTAATTAAAAAAAGTTGTTTTTTACTAAATATTTAAACCATTTGTTTCTATTCTGTCAAAAATATTTTGATGACCTGAGCCTCGAAGAGAGAGTATTTGCCTGCGGAGAGAGTTTCTGTCAAAATGTGATGAGTTATAAATTCTGAGTCATATACTAAAAAAATTTAGGCAAATATTTAATTACAATCAAAATCTTTAGATATTTCAAGAAAAAGATATCTGCAATACATTTAATGTCTATCAATAAATAAGTTATATGTTTTCAAATTCAATACAAAGAGATGTTAAATAAAGTTATTTTTAAATATATTTTTTAACAAAATATGATTCAGAAATTACTCAGAATTTATAACTCATGACTTTTAAACCATTTGTTAATTTTATGTCAAAAATATTTTGATGACCTGAGCCTCGGAGAGAGACTATTTGGTTGCGTAGAGTATATGTTATTACGTTTGAAAGCAGTACATGTATTGCGTAATTTGAGTATAAAAGCCGGCACTCATTTGGGACAGTCATCAAAATTAATTCTGAATTATTACTGAATACTTTAATTTTTAATTCTAAATACAAAATATTTTACTGGAATTATGTTTAAATTTGTACTTTTCGTTACTCTTCTGGTAATTTTGTCGGTTTCGGCCCTACCATTGGGTAAATTATTCTCAATATTGAGCTTGATCAGTTGTAATATACTTTTATTTTAAATAGATCTCGATGCGAACGCTGATGGAAACGGAAATCTCCCATTAGGTAAGTAATTATTAAATTAAGTCAATTTAAGTCAAGTATTTATATTAAGTGTTTATTTCAAAACTCAATTACTACAGCAAAGAGAGCTACATATATCTTGGATTCGGGGAACGGCAATCAATTGGCTAAACGTAAGTTATTTGAAGACAATTTAATCTATGATTTAATTTAAAATGTTTTCTATGGATATATGTTTTGAATTTTTCCTTTTCACTAATTTCTCATCTTTTGATTAATTTGATATAAATTTTGTTTACATAAATTTTTTCTTAATTATCGTTTTTATGAACCGTTTCATATGAACTAAATCATAGGTTCAGTTCATAACATCCATCATTAACTGTATTATTAATAAATAATAAATAAAAAGTTAAATTTATAATCAATAAACCATTTCTTCATTTGGTCTATATTTTGGTTACCATTCCTTAATAGTGTTCTCATTTTGAAAAATAAACTAATTTATAGACTAATCTATTGTCAGACAAATATTGTTTGATATTAATTGAAAACTTGATATTAAGTACGAGACATACTTTAGAGTAAGAATAATAAATACCTGTTTTTGATGCCAAGCGTTGTCTTTTTTGATATGTTGTTGAACTAAAGTGGGTATGAGTTTTGTTGAGTCCAAATGAGGAGCTAATTGTATCAAAACTGTTATCAATTCTGATGGCATTTCTTGTATAATAACCGGTGAGAATCGGTATATCATATCCGGTATAGCCTTTGATTAAAATAAAAATCGTTTAAATTTTGTTTTATTAAAAACCTTTATTAATAACCTGTTGTTTAAGAACTTCGAGAGCTTTTCCAAAGTCTTTGTGTTGGATATAGTATTCAATGACTCGATTAAAGTCTTTCATTAGTTTTGCGAAATAAATCAAATTATTTTGATTTCCATAACTTTCGATCAAATCATAGATTGCTTTTCGACTTTTGTTGAGACAATTCTGGAAATAAAATGATTATAATTTCTATAGAATTCTATCGCATAAAAAGTACAAAACAGTTGTTTAGTTTAGGAAAACACTATATATTAGAATATATTAGAATTAGAACCGAATAATTACCTCAAATTTTTTCTGTGATATCAAAGCTTTGAATTCTGCTTCAATTGTCTGGAATTGTTGTGTTGAATGACTTAGAGGTGACATTTGGTTGAGTTGTATTTCTATGAGCCATAATAATAATATGGTTAACTGTGTGGTGTCCTTTTCGGAAAGTGTGTCCGCTTTACAGACAAGAAACTGTTTGAGAGCCTCGTCTTCTTTTATTTGAATAAATTTTAGAGCAATTTCTTCAAAAGATTTATGACTTAACGCATAAAGTGATGCACTCTTTTCATAACTATTATTGAAAATCAAATAATAATTATTTAAAAAAAGGTCCGGAATAAATATACTTTTTCTGTTGGAAATAATAATCTGCTTGAGCACATATCACGTCATCTGTTTTTATTGGATCATTTCTGGCCAACCGTTTGGCCGCTTCGAAGTCCTGTTTTGCTAAATATATTTTCCATATATTCCTGTCTTCGCCAACAATTTTATATCTATAAACAGCTAATTCAGTGAAGACCCAAATCGATCCTTTGATCGGATCCTTTGCGATACCCACTAATTTGCCATAAGTTTCGGTAAAAAAGTCTTGAAAAACAATTTCTTTATTGAGAACACAAATGACTTTTAAATGATTTTTCATTAAAACTAAGACATGATATTGTGTTAACACTAATGAAATGGGATTTTCATCCGTCAAGTATTTGTCACAATCTTTACGATACGACAACATATTTGTATCACTTATAACACTATTGTTTGAAATGGATTTCCCACTCAAATCGATTTTACCACAAAATACTACCGGTTCTGTTGGGATAAAATAATATTTAATGATAAATTAGCATGATAACTATCAAACCTGTGAGCCATCCAAATGATACCGGAGTTGAAGAAGAGGGCGGGAAATAAAAGTCTAGTTTAGAATAAGACATATCTCCCGGCATATCTTGAAATTGATTGTTATTTGTATTGAATATTTGATATAAAAATGGAGAGTCGTTTAGAGTGGATGTGTTTCCAACCAATTGGTATAAACGACTTTTGAAAAAAAAATTATTTGAAACAAATAATTGAAAAATAAAATCAATTAATTGAATACTTTTTTGTGGCGAATATAATAAAATAGAAGTCTTCAGTGGCACTGATTTTATGGAATTCAATAGCAAAGACTGGACCGACATCAGGGCCTAAATCAAAGGCTTGTTTCCAATACTGTTCGGGTCCTCCGATGGCAAAAAATTTTGATTCATCGCTAGAAACTAATTCTGTCTCAAAAATCAATCCTTTTGTTGTACCGATTAGTATATTAGAAGTAGTGTTAGGACTGGGTTTGTCTGTTCTGTAATTCCAAGCAATGGCGCTAATTATATGTCCTCTCATTTTAGAGGTTTGGACCACTTTTTTGGATAAATACAAGTTTTCAGACGAAGACTGACTTTCATTATTTATTACACTTATTATGCAATGCTTTGCCGTCGGATCCAAAAACAGAGAATTGATTCGCGAAGAATTGCTTTTATCGGACAAAAATCGGGTCAAATCTATTTCTGTTTAATTAAATTTTAAAGATTAAGTGAAAAACCTTTTCCTCTCTTCTGAAATACAGACCATTTGGTTGGTTCGGATGCATTAAATCAATCCTTAATATTGTCTTATTTTTTAGGGCCAAAATCAGGTGATTATTACTGACCACTAAATGAGTTATACCTTCGGGTGGACTAAAATCAGTGAAAAATGTGTTTAATTTAATTAAAATCATTAAATCACAGAAACTTACGAAAAGTCAATCTTATATTTACTAAAAATCGGTTCTTCAGATTCGGAACAAATATTGATAATTGAGTTATTCTGTGGATAAATGGATAAAAGGATTTAAAATCTCAATCAAAACAATGTTTACCTGATTTGAATCATTAATCAGTGGTCGAGAGGACAGTGATGTAAATCTCTCGTACTGTTCAAAAAGTGATGCCATTTTCCGACAATTAATTATCAAATCAGATATAAATCATTAAAAATCCAATAATTAAAGCGATTTCGGAATTGTTTACAAACAAACGATTGTCTAAACGCCCAAAACATGTGACAAAAACAGTGAAATCCCTCCTATTTTTGTTTAAAGGGATACCAATTGGAGAACAGATTCACCGAAAGATTCCATTCTTCAGATTAAGTGTTTTTGAGATTTTGCTTATTCTTTGCAGACATTAATTCATTAAACAATTGGTCCTAAAATATGAATCCTTTCAATAGTTTTAGTCTTTCGTTTGAATTTATTCTTAAAATATTAAAAACAATTCTTCCAATAGTTTTGCCGTATTTTCTGATCAGAATATATAGATTTAGAGTAAATCAGAGGATTTTAAAATCAAATAAATTGAAAGATAAAGTTGTTATTATTACCGGTGCTTCTTCTGGATTGGGAAAGGGTCAGTTTAATAATGGTGTGAAATTGAATAATAATGAAGTTGGTCATTTTGATTTGCAGCTCTCGCCAAACAATTCTTCAGTTCAGGCGCTCAACTGATCCTCTCTTCAAGAAATGTGGATAATTTAGATGAAGTCAAACAGTGGTTAATAAATGAACACAAATCAAGTGATGAATATTTAGAGCCCCGAGTCTTGAGGTTAGATCTGTCAGAAGACAATCAAATTGAAACGTATGCCAAACGAGCCCTCAGTTTGTTTGGAAGGATTGATATAATCATCAATAATGGAGGTATCAGTTATAGAGGAACTGCTGTTAACACCACTAATGAAGTGGACCGACAGCTAATGGATGTCAACTATTTCGGACAAATAGCTCTCATTAAAGGTTTTAATTCAAAATAATCACAATTTTTATTAATTTTTTGTATTTCTTTTTATTGAAAGCATTTTTGCCAAAAATGATTGAAAGAAATAGCGGGCAAATAGTGGTGATAAGTAGTGTGCAAGGACAACTAGCACTCCCATATCGCTCAGCATATACCGCATCAAAGCATGCATTACAGGCATTTTGTGATAGTCTTCGCTCGGAATTGTTCGCAACTGATATATCTGTTTGTGTGATAAGTCCGGGTTATATAAAAACAAATCTATCGACAAATGCTATAACGGGTTCGGGACAGACATATGGTCTGATGGACACAACCACAGCAACAGGAATGGACCCACAAATTGCGGCCCAATATATCCTCCAATCTGTGGTTAAAAAGGATAAACAATTATTTTTGTCTCCAGTCTTACCAAAGATCGCTATTTTAATCCGTTTTATGTTTCCTAACATTTATTTCTATTTAATGAGAAAAAGAGCCCAAAAGGAGTCAAACAAATGAAGATTTCAAACAAAAAACTAAACAAATTTGTAATAATTCGTTGTTTTAATATTAAATGATTGTAAGAATAGTTGAGATTTGTTTCACTACTAATGATATGCAATACTTACTGAAAGTAATGCAAATGCGATACAAATAATCGATTATATGTTAAAACATATAAAACGAAAATATTTTATACAATAATTTTTGTTAATTTAAAAGACTTATAGAGTCTGAAAGCAGTGAACGCCAACGCTATCAAAGAGATTGCCGTTTGAAAAATATTATTCCTTCTGATTTCAGTGGACAGTCGTCTGGTGAGAACAACGGGCTTTTCAACGTCGACCAAAGGCACACATTTGGCCGCTATTTGGTTCGGATCCGTCTCTACTCTATAATGAGAGCACTCATCCATTTGCCACGAGAGCACATGAATACCATTTGTTAGGGCACTGACAGTCGCCAAACAGTATTGAGTGCTTCTTCTGTCCGGCCATAAAATACCAGTTAATAGAGAACCAAATCCGGTGACAATTGCCGTCTTATTCAGACAATTACCGATTGATATCCAACGGGCGGTCTCTTCACCCAAACGTTTTGGTTCGATAACAATAGTCTGCATCCGATTCTCTGTAATCAGTCATTCATTTAATTATCATTTGATAACTTAAATCATAGTCTCATTGGACAGACCTAAAGCCCGCTCTAATTCTGTGTCCAACAGATCGTCGGCGCCATCAAAGATCTCCCGAATCAGAGCTAATCCATTCTCAGATCCATTGTTTTCATAAAATACACTTAAATTAAAAATAAATTAATATTTTGTAGAGTTTTATAAGAATTGAATAAACAATTGAATACTTGTCTTCGTTTTGGTCGTTGATTGACATTATAAACGATTAATTGAATGATTCCGGGAATGTTTTAAACTCGAGTCGGCATCAAAAACCAGATGTAAACTCAACTTTGATAACCATTAAAATGGTTGGAATCACTCTCTTTTAGTTTAAACACCGTTTAAAGCAATAATTGTTTGTATTTATTGAGTGAAACGTATTCACTAAACAGTTGTAAACAGAGAGTCAGCTGAGAGTCAGTACTACTAATGGTGTCAACAAAATAGACAAACATTTGACTCACTTTTTTCACTCAATTTGAGAACATTAGACCAGAAAACTGTGTGAACGCCATATCATCAAAATCGTTGACTTATATATTCCCTGAGAGGATGTCTTCAAACAAACCGGGAATTTCAAGTAAAGCAGAGATTTTGAGTCTTAAGTATCATATTTTGTTGACACCATTAATAGTAGAGTGAAGACTAGTGTTTGGATTAGGAAACCATTTATAATCAATTTTTGTGTCAATACGTGAGTTAATTCACATCTTTGCTGTACAGGTATTGCACTGAATATAATGTTTTAGAGTACAGTAACTATAAAAAATCGAAACGTTTAATAACTCACGTTTTGTTTGAGTGACGACTTCTTATAACTTTTATTTGAAGTTCTGATAAAATCATTAAATTTTGGATTAATTCTGTCCATAAATATCTCAAATTAGTTGACAACTAAAAAGGTGTGATATTTGGCTTTCAATCAGAATTAGAGTCAATATTAGACTGTCATTATGTCATTTAGAGCCAAAGAATAAACTTGATTATTTGGACAGGATACGTTTTGTTTGAACAATTTTGTTCCTGGTAATATGAATGAAAACTCACATAAAAACCAAATTTATTGTAATTATAAGGAAATGTTTAGAGATTTTAATTTATTTAATATTTAAAACTTAAGTTTTCTAAAAATAAAATATATTTGTTTTATTAATTTAAAGTTAGAGTTCCTGGTATTCAGTATTCTGTAATATATTACACATAACTTCTATTATAATAATTTGTAACAAAAAATATGTTTTATCTTTAGATCTCTTAATAATAAACTGATATTAGAATACATATATGTATTCTTCGCTTAAAATTAAAGATTAATATAAATAATTTGCAAAATAGACCATTGCATTAATGTTACATGATAACTGACAATTGGTGCTTTGGTGCTAGATTACAATTTTTATCTACAATTTTTTTGAAATGATGTTCTTTAAACTCACCTTGTTAAACCTGATTGATAAAACTGATAAGTTTTTTTTACAGCAACCTGTAACCTAACCTGTGCTCAATTGAATTTGAAACTTCGTTTATATGATCTTTGACATATTATCTTAAAATTTCCAATAATCTATCTTAAATGGTTCTTGATGATATTATCATTATTTAGCCAAACCTATTCTTTTGTTATTGAGTGTATTAAGAAAGATAACAATTTTTTAGTCCTCTTCCCATCTCTTCATTAAAAACGAGTAATTATTAATAAATACTAATTATTAGTAAATTTTAATTAGAGATCAAAATTAAATTTCAAATAAAAGACAACAGTATTTGAGTCTAAAATATAGTCTAAAAAAGTACTGTTGTTTATGAATAGAACATTATTTGCGCTTTTATTCAATCGATGCCTTCATTTGAGTTTAATTTTAAATTGAATTAAATTTATTTTATCCATCGATGGCGTCACCATTGGAACAGTTTGTGGTCACTGTTCGTAACTATTCATCACAGGGTTTGTCGTCATTTCAATGGTTTTATTTTTAATTTAATTTTTTGGTTAAAAAATAGGAAGTTTTGAACAATTGTCTGATTTTATATCGAAGAATAGCGATATTCTCACTAAAAATAGTGTCCATTTAGAAGATGTTATGCAAACTCTTGATCTTCAGGAACACAGTCTCGGAATTATGGCGATTCTGTATGTCTTTTGACATTAAGTTATTAACAAAATTTAAGACAACTTTTAAAATATTAATCATTTAATTAAATGATATTTTATGTGATCGGAAGTCATTCCTCGGGAGTCAACCTCTAAACCATAATAACTATTCTCTCTTTCTATTTATAAGTAGAGTTCCAAAAGTTGTCATTAAGTTTTGAGACTTATTTTTAATGACTAATTGATTATATATTTGGTTAAAACATGGAAATAGTTGTGCGAAACTGAATGTCCCAAATGTCGAAAATGAGTCGCTTTTCCTTCAAATTCAAGAATTTATTGCCGGATGTAATGGCGAACAGATTCGGGCCTCACCTGAAACCTGTGAGACAATAACTTTTGTGATTAATTATTAAACTAAGGATTTGTTTGATTAGTCGCCTCTTTGTGTCATTTACTGACTCAACGACTCATAGATCAAAGACAAGCGATTCGAGGCATTGATCTCTTGAGTAATGCCATAACCAAAGTTCAGTTGCATTCCTCTCAATTGACTTCAATTCACGCCGACATCTGTTTGCTCTGCCTTTTGGCCAAATGTCTTAAACCTGCGCTTCATTTCTTAGATATCGATATTACAGACATCAGTAAAGAAGTATTATTTGAATTATTTTTAAATGTTTTGATTAATTGTTTATTTTAATAATCAGAACAATCACTACGACGTGAAGTACTTTCTGTTGTACTACTATTACGGCGGCATTATTTATGCCACTCTTAAGAACTACGACCGTTCCCTTTACTTTTTTCAGGTGGCGCTGACCACCCCTTCAATGGCTGTCAGTCATATAATGCTCGAGGCATATAAGAAGTATGTTTTGGTAGCCCTTATACTTCACGGCAAAGTGCCGTCTTTACCCAAATACACGTCTCAAGTGGTCAACCGTTTCATTAAGCCTTTGAGTCAACCCTACTCTGATTTGTCCGCCGCCTACGCCTCCAACAACGCAGAAGAGTTGATGGCTGTTATCAATAAATACACTGAAGTTTTCAATCGAGTAATTGTTTGGTTTACTAACAAATATGTACTGAATATTAATTTTGATTTCTATCGAAGGATATAAATATGGGTTTAGTTAAACAATGCGTCTCTTCTTTACATAAGAAAAATATCCAAAGACTGACCAAAACATTTATGACTCTATCACTCAATGATATGTCAAATAAAGTCCAGCTCTCAAACACAAAACACGCAGAAAAACATATTCTGGATATGGTTTGCCATTAATTATGTCTTTTACACAAAATTTACTCAAAATTATAAATTATTTTAAATGTTTGTGTTTTAAGTGAATAACCATTTATTTGTTGGACAGATAGAAGACGGAGAAATATTTGCTTCAATCAATCAAAGAGACGGAATGGTTGTCTTTTTAGACAATCCGGAGAAATACAATTCTCCGCTTATGTACCGACAAATTGAAGAAGACGTGAGTCTGACTCTGATCTCTGTTTTTCACTTTTACTAATTTATTTGATTAATAGATGAGAAAATGTATTCAATTGGACGACAAACTCAAGCAAATGGATCAGGAAATTGCTGTCAACCCTAAGTATATTCAAAAAGTTAGAACAGAAGTCGAATGATTCGGGTTTTCAATAAATTCTTTAATAATTTTCATTAATA